>WHPX01001069.1:0-295507 GCA_011057435.1 Actinia equina | reverse complement strand
TGGAGTGTGAATATTGAATGGCGATGCCGGTGCGATGCTCTGGCCAACTGAGCTATGAACATGATTGGTTCATTTGGCAGAGCATCGCACCTCTCGCGGATGTCAATGGGTTCGATTCCGTTGAAGCTTGAAATCACTTTTTCAAGTCTTTCTTTACAAGCGTCGCTTAGATCGCTCATTCACTGTGATGATCAACACATCTATCTTTATGACTGTTAGAAGACTATCCAATTCGTTAATGATGCTTATATACACTTATTACCTATTCTTGATATCAACATGTTCATCTTGCCGTTATGCACGAGGCACATGGTTTTGAAAAGTTGCAAAAGATAGTGATGGGTGCAAGAATTGAATAACTGAGGTGTCAAAAAAGCATAGTCCTTTACCTCGAAAACGTCCCTGGATAAAAGATAACAAGTGAGTGATGGTCAGGAGACATAGACTTAGTGCAAAACAAGGGAGTATTATACTTTAAATTTCTTTAATTTCCGACAAACGTTTAGTTGCCTCATAACGTGGTAACGTACTTGGTGTGGGGATCACTGTAGGGTGTCAGCGTTTGGAACATTGTACGGCGCAATGCGCAATACCGATATCCGTAGTTCTTTAGAAGGAAAATAGTAAAAGGAGCCGAGCCTGGATGTGATAGAGCTAAGTGAGTAGATCACCACCATGGGCCTCAGCGCATCATTTCCTTGAAATGCCGCTGACCAGTGATTATTCCAATGTTTGAATTTTGGCCGTATTCAAATATTCCTCACCCGTTCGTGTAACAAGTTAGAGCTCTGATCCTTTTGTGCCTTAATAGAACTCAGTATAGCTTTAACATAGTGACAGCTATTGGTCTAAAAGTCAAGTCAGGTCACGAAAGTGGTGTTCCCTAAATCGACTCCTAAATTCGCGGAAAACGCACTTTTCCAAAAAAAAAAAAAAACTCTGAGTTAACTCCCCCCGAACCATTTACCGAGCTCACATTCCATTCCCATAATCATTATAATTTTTCATGACACATATGTGTACTAAATTGAGCTCAGTCGGACTTAAATAAAGAAGTAGACATTAGGGTTTTCTATACATGATTAATGCAAGCGTTGTTTAGTTTCTTAGACCCTCAAATGTTAATTATAGTAATTATAGTAAGTTTAAATAATATATGCATCTTGTCGACCTTGAAACGGACTTTTCCAGAATCATAATTATTTACCTGTGGAACATTGCAGTAGGAGTATGACATATCAAAGACTGTTTTTTTCCCCGCAATGTTTGTTTTCCACAGCCCATAATTCATCATATCACGGGGTAAAATCAACCAGGACCTTTTTCGTATAGGAGTCAAAGACTTTTCCAAATGATACCAACAACTCCGCCTTTGACTTAAACAAAAAGTCGAATTTTCGAGGCTCGATATTCCGCAGTTTCGGGGGGTTAGGGTTAGAAACGTCCGATTTTTCTGCAAAATTGTCCGGTATGTCAGACAAACATGTCCGAGTATTTCAGCAATGGGTCCCCGACTTTGTCACATTTGTGCGACTTGGTCCAGCAAATGTCCTACCTTTGTAGCAACATTCCGAGTTTGTCAGCAAAATGGTCTGAATTTGTCAAGCCCCTTACTTTTTCTGTAATTAGACACACTAATCCGTGACTATCAAAGGTACAAAACGTAAGTCACCGACCTCCACTACAATACGACAACGGCCCTACAAGCCCTGCCTTTTAGCTTTAGTAATTCCAAGGTGGTGGATGTCATTACGATATTCTAGATTTTTAAGATCTTCGTTAAACCAAAGTCCCTTTTGTCCCACATTGTCACCAATTTGTCCCTTGATCGGGTTAGCACATTGACGTCTTTACCGGTCTCAGGAAAAACCTCTATCTCGTGAATCTTTAACGATTCAATCAAACAGGTAGCCACAGTGCTGCTCAGACAGTGAGCGTTAAGAATCAGTTGTGCTTTGGTCCAAGCGTATCTTTTTACCGTGCTATATGTGTTGGAAATGGTTGAGAAGTATTCGGTACCAGAACTCTTAACCCAAGAGTTCCTATTCTAACGGGTAACTTGAACTCGTATACAAGCCTAATGCGCAGGGGTTATTGTTAACCAATATTCACAATAGATAGGCCAACCTTTCAAGAGCATGATGAGGTTGGTTGGATGTCATTAGCGATTATTCTGAATTTTTAAGAGCTCGTTAAGCAAAGGCCGTTTTGGTCCGACATTGTCAGCCAAATGCCCCACTTGGTTGGGGTTAACCAAAAATGGACTCTTACCGCACTCAGGAAAAAAAATCCTATCTCGGTTGAATTTTCGACAGATTTTCAATCAAACAGGTACCACAGTGTTGTTCAGACTGTGGCCTTTAAGATAAGCACTCAGTGCAGGATTGTCTTCCACCACTTTTTTTGGAATCGTCTCTTTTGAAGCCATGTTGGAATCGAACCAACAATGCCGTAACGGTATTTCCATTTGGCTTTTCCCCCCGAGACTTTCCAACTTTCCTTGGCTTTGCTTCCACCTTTTTTCAATCATCTTTTACTCTCCTTTGTTATCTTTTCTTTCGTCGGGTTTTTTTTATTTATTTTTATCTTTAATCTTTATTATTATAACTTTTTAGTTGAAAAGCAAACGCAAACGCAAACTAAACCTATACCCTGGACCTCCTCGCCTCGGGCATAATGCTTAGATTGATAATTCTTCCTTCATTTCATCCATTATGGGTTTAGGATTCTCAGGGGCATGAAAACGGAGTCTTAAATTGGAAAACACTACGCCCGTGCCGAGGAGGTCTTTACAATTTTTTTTATTTACTTATTTTTTTGTTTTGTATATGTTCCTGACCTTCTCAATGCATTTTTGCGCCAATCGTCGCAATCGTATAATCGGAAAATGCGAAGAAACGGACAGCGTTTGGCCTGGTCGCTCTTTAATGTTAGATCATACCAGGCCTCCTGGACGCGCCTGCTATGCTTCATCAAATATGCTAGATCAGAGAGTTGCGGCGGCACTGGCCCCCTTTCCCGTCAGATGGGTGACCCACATCTAAAAACATGAAAATACAATGTCAGCTGTCGCGAGAAAAGCGTATGTTTTAGGGTAAGAAGAGAACTTACCTCGCACACCGTCGTGCTTTTGAACGTCTTCCCCTGTGGTAAAGCCACTTTTGTTTCCTTATAAAATTGACTCATCACAACATGTACTTAGAAGAGGTGACAGGCATTCCCGCTTCTATTATAAAAAGGGATCAGACCCTTCAGACCATTAGTCTGTAAGAGGAAGGGCCTGATCACCCTTTTTATGCCTGGAGCATCTTCATGGTCTGTTAAACAAGAGCATAAAAGATCAATGGGTGTTATGAGTCACATCTCTCGGTCTAATGTACTGCACCACTTCGGAATTGATGTCAATGGTCAAAGGACCAAGGCTGTCAGAGCTCTTGTGTTGGACGTCCGACAGCTCGTAGTACCCGTCCGAGTCACGGGTACTACGGCTGTCCACATAGTTTTCCAACAGCACATTAGATATTAGAGACGATCTATAAAAAAGCAGAACCATGTTAGTTGTCCGAAAGTGAAAACATTAGCTTAGGGTTACAATTTCTTACCTTGCTGCAAACACCACAACCAGCACCGATACTAAGTAGCTAAGTAGTAATAAATTATGCGTTCGGTGGTGTATATAATGAAGTAGAGAGAATAAGAGAAAAATATCATATGCCCTTGGCAGATTTGAACCCACGTCTTCGGTATTCTAGTCCGATGTGTTAACCACTACACTACAAGGACCACCACGCTGGTAACGCAGCCAGAATTGAAATGTAGGGTATTCGTGAGGATCCCAGAGCGATATTTTTTCTCTATAGGTAAGTTGAACACCGTAAATGTACGCAGATAATAGACATAGTAAAGTAGTAATAAATTATGCGTTCGGTGTGTATATAATGAAGTAGAGAGAATAAGAGAAAAATATCATATGCCCTTGGCAGGATTTGAACCAACGTCTTCGGTATTCTATTCGGTATTCTATTCAACTTACCTATAGCAGAAAAATATCGCTCTGGGATCCTCACGAATACCCTACATTTCATATTCTGGCTGCGTTACCAGCGTGGTTGGTCCTTGTAGTGTAGTGGTTAACACATCGGACTAGAATACCGAAGACGGGGGTTCAAATCCTGCCAAGGGCATATGATATTTTTCTCTTATTCTCTCTACTAAGTAGCTAGTTAGTTGCCAGGCTTCGTCTAGCGATGAAATGGTATTCAATGTTAAGGATTGCAGTGTAAGGAAGCGGGCCTTGCATCTTCTGCCATGCGTTGATTCTATTATGGAAGGACAGGAGATGGGCGCGGTGGTGGAGAATCCAGTCCAAAAATACTTCTATAGCTCTGGAATAAACTTTTAGGGTAGTTCCGGCAAGTTTTTGTTTTGGCCGAGCCATCCCTGTGTGGCTGGAAGAAGCGCTTCCAAAGGAGGTCAGAGTCGCCAAAGCAATCCACCAAAGACCCGTTTGGAGCAACAGCGAAAGAACCGTATGAAAAGGTTAGCATCTACCTATATCAAAAATACCTATAAGTATGGTCACGTACCCTGGCTACTTCCTGCTTCGCCGGATCCTCCGTCATATCTCCCCCGTGGGGAGACATCCTAAAGGTAAGGTACTCGGGAAGCAGTTGCAAGATATTTCCGTTCTCACAAGCTTCTCCCTTTCCCTTACCTTTCGGGAGAGATATGGCTGAGGCCAGGTGGCGTAGTTCTTCCTCTTCATCACTGTCTTCCTCAGAGGAGTCATCTGACTCATAGACTGACTCACTGTCTGTGTCAGTCTGTGAGTCAGATGGCTCAAAGTTGCTGCATTCGTCGAGGACCACGATTCGCCTGAAAAGAAAATGAGGAGTATACTTAAATATTGACCACTTAATGCGTTTTACTGCATTGTATTCTTACCTCTTTTGCGGCCTCGGTTTCTCGACTTCTTTCTTCCTCTCCTCCATCTTTATCTCAGTTTGATATTCTTTTGGGACGACCCTTTAAATTAACAAAGAGCAGCATGAACATGATGTGCTATTGCAAAGTATTGGACATACATAAAATGCGTTTCTGCTCCTCTTAGTGTGTCGAAGTATTCTTCAGAGGCATTCTCTTTACTAATAGAATGGAGGTGCCACAAGATATTTGCAAAGTACTTTCCACAAATATGGCACCAGTTCTTTGTTTCAGCATTCCTCTTTCGACCAGATGTGACTTTTGTTATGGCGACCTCGGGAGAGTTTTCTTCTCTAAACCCGTCCATTTTGTTTTCTTTTGCTGAAAAACCCATATTTCTACTTAGATACAGACTAAACAACTTTAGCGCATGCGCAGTACATCATGGAAACCCTTTATGGAATGTTTGTCTTTCTTAGGTCTCGTAAATTCATATGACGATTATATTATAAAAATACGCCCACTGGCTCTCGAGTTATAGTTAAATATACAATGCCTTGGTGTTGAGCAAATCTGCGCATGCGCAGTACACTTACCAACCCCCTTATTGAGTGCTTTATTTATGCTGGACATGTACTCTTATATACCGTTTGTTTCATTAAAATCGGCCTACGGGTTCTCGAGATATAGCTAGAAATATCATGACATATATTCTCAATTTTAACATGCATACTCCCCCTTCATTCCGCCATTATGTTAGTCACGTGGTCGAATTATCGATAAATAAAAGTAGGTAAAACACTTATTACGGTTGATACAAATAATAAGTTATTAATATCTTGATACCAATGTTTTCCTCGTACCCTTATGCATAAGCACATTAAGTTTTTTTCCCCAAAAAGAATGACTGGGGGACGTAAGAACCCAAATACTGAGGAGCTAAAAAAACACACATCTTACCTTTCTGTAAGTACAAACCAAAGAGGATCAGGGGGGTGAAGGCACTTAGGATCAATATGAAATAAGTACAGTGAAATTGGTACCTTCCTTTAAAAAAATATTTAGGCAAATAAACCTTCTGCAAATGAGAGAATGGTTAGGAGAATGGTTGTTGCTCTTAATGCTCGGTATGAGTTATGATGAAAAATGGAGAGTAAATGCTTCTGCGCATGCGCAAACTTTAAAAATACCAAAATCTTATTAAAACAACTCGGTCAAAATATTTTATTTCTCATTCAAGTAGTTTTTTATGACTTGATCAGATATATATGACTATTAGTCATAACACTTGTAAGGTGGCCTAGGGCTGCCATAGTAATTTTGTAAATAAACAATTGATTTTTTGAAAAACTATGCTTTTTTCTTTTCTTTCTTTCTTTCTTTTTCTCTTTTTGCAAGTTTTCCGTTTTTTGTTGATTTTTTGTTGGGAAAACTGTGCTTTTTTTTCGTTTCTTTCTTTCTTTAATTTCTTTCTTTTTTTTTAATTTAAGTTTTTCCAATTTTTTTTTAAAAATGGTCTTTTTTTTCTTTCTTTTTTTTCTTTTCTTTATTTCTTAATTTGGTGAGAACTCTTAAGCTTTCTTTCATTTCTCTTTCTCTTCACTATTTTTTCCCTTTTATTTTGATTTCTTTCCTTTTTAATGGTAGGTTAATTTTTTCGTTGTAAATTAAACTAAAAACAAACAAAAAAAAAAAAAAAAAGAAAAAAAAAACAAACAAATAATAATTAAAAACAAAAAACAAAAAAAAACACGCCATTGGCCTAGAGCTGCCATAGACCAGAATGCAATTCGACAAGGATTATCCTTTTAGCGCGAAAAAACGAAAGTGTAAACATGGCGGCGGTAAGGATCAGAAATGATCAGTGGAAAGAAGATGAACTTCTGAAAGAAGCATTGAAACGTTACGTCGAAGAGGGCTTGCATCGCGAGGAGATCCTAGATTATGTTTCGAGGGATTTTGGCGAGTATGCTTGGAGCATAAGGACACTTGACAGAAGGCTTAATCACTTTGAAATCAGTTATACTGATCGCACGGTAACCATTTCTGCTTTAATATAATCATGTGTACTTTCACAATATTGAAAACATTGTGGTACATTTGTTTGGGTGGCTTTGATTAGAATAAGCTGCACTGTAAATGAGCAGTATAATACCTCTTAGTCTGAAAATCTCCTTTGCCTCACGCTTATTTCACAAAAGTGTTGGATCTTGGAACTTATACTCCCAAATAGCAGAGCTAATGCTGGGAGATGTAAAATAATTAATAAGTAATAAATGGCAATTTGCATATGAAGGTAAAGAGGTCTATTGACCATACATAGAGATTACTCCACGGAAAGAGCCACGAACGATTTTTATTCACGAGTTGCGCAGCACCAAAAACGAACGAGTGAGCGCAGCGAACGAGTGAGTTTTTTGGTGCGTAGCAACGAGTGAATAAAAATCGTTCGTGGCTCTTTCCGTGGTGTAATTTTTTTATTTCATACATACTAAGATTTTCTGGGTTTTTATGTACGTGCATCTACGGCCGCGCCGTAGGCAAGAAGCCATTCGAGTGCAATAACACACACTGACATTATGCAAAAATACGACAATTTCTGTTTAACAACTGATTTAATTAGAAAACGAATGAAGCAAACAAATGAAATAAAGTAAATATTTATACATAAATAAATAGATAAATATAGATAAGTTTAATTTATTTATGAAGTGTCCTTGAAATTATAATTTCTCAAGTTTGAAAATGAAGTCTATATACGAGCTTCAAGTGAAAACTTGTTTACAACAGACTAAAAGCTAGCTTAAATCTTGATGTAAAAATAACAGACACAAAGTAGAATCAATTTACAATTCAATTTGTTCAATTTAATCTTCATCAGAACTGCTATATAATACACGAATTCTTTTCGTGTTTATTGTGATTGAAAACCGTCCTCCTTGGATAACGGCTCCACTAAATAATGCTACTGACTGTTGACCTGTATTGCTGCTAGATTGCTGAGGCTGTGCTAGGGAACTAAATCCAGCATTTTCAATTGGATTTTGGACGGAAGTTGCGTTTGGCAGGCTCAAAACTTTTTCGTTGGATATATTTGCCAGCATATTCGACATGGATTGTTGTTGTTTTGTAGAAAGCGAACTGTAATTTTCTATACTTTTTAGATTTCTGTGGCCGGAAAGCTGTGCTATATGGCCCGGTGGAACTCCGTTGTCGCTTAATGTTTGAACCATAGTTTTTCTTCCACTATGATTTCTAAGTTTAGGATTTTCTATGCCAGCTTTTTCTGCCATCTCTTTCATCAACCCGCCCAGTTTGTTTACACCCACCTGTTGCTCTTGAACCAAAGTTTGCTTGAGGAAGCGCTTCTGACTTTAACGTTATTTACGGCCAAATAAAAAGGACTGTCTCGTTCTTTCGTATTACCAGGCCTTATCTGTGCAAACAGTTTGTAAACTTTGACGGGATCTTTTTCACTGCCATCCGTGGCGAACATTTTTGGTGGAAACGGCCTGACATCAGTTGCGTTTGCGCCGGTACGTGTTTTCGTTTGCCTTTCGTTGTATTCTAGATACTCGACGCCACCCGCTGTTTTGTTCAAAGTTACATCGCCCCAGCACATACTGTGATGTTCCTGAATCCCACGAAGTCCGAAATGAAGAGTATTGTTTAGCCAAAGAGAGTTAAGAAGCGCCTCAGGACTTGAAATTCCAAGGAGACCTTTTCATAGAGGACTTTCATCTCATCTTCTGTCAATGCCACTGATGCATTTGGCTTATTACCTTTGCCTCGTTTCTTTAGCTCTTTTTGCTTAGACTGCAGGGTTTTACGGGTTTTTTCAAATGCCAAATCGTTGATAATACTGACTTGGTAGTTTTTGCGCTTTAAAAATCTTTCAAAGCTAGCAATCATGCCTCGGAGGGACGTTGGCTCATAATTTTTTCCCTCTACTGTACGAACGGTAAGTATGAACTCGCTCAGCAACTCATTGAGCTCAGCTGGAGGAATGTTTTCAACTTCCCTGTGCTCTTTCTTGGATTGAAGAAATACTTTAAGCAATTTTACATCTCTATTGGTCTTAGCTTGTGTGTTTTTGTTTTCTTGTTCATAGATAAAGTCGTCTACCGTTCCTTCTAAGAGTGCAAATCTCGGCATTTCCTCCGCCATGTTTGTCATTCAAGTGCAAACTCGCGCTCGCTGAGTATCTTTTGATTGATATTTCGGATGTCAAAATGAAGCACAATCGTTCACGCTTCTGATTGGACGAACGAGAGTGAAAAATAGTCGTTCTCTTTTCTGATTGGATGAATGCATATTTGGTACGAATTTTACGCGGGCTTTTTATCGTGGATAAATCTTAGTACGTATGAAATAAATACTAGTACACAGAAAGTTATCAGAAAAGGTATTTTTCACTTATTATTCAGTTTGTAAAAAAACCTTTTATGTTTGAACATAGTTTTCTTTTCTTTCGCAAATGGCAAATAACAATCTCGTAAATATATACATATTTATATAATTATACATATTACTGAAGGATGTTACTGTTTTTTATTGTTATACATATATTCAATAGATTTTGGCTATGAAAGAAAATAATATTATCATGTAAACTTCATGCATTTGATAATTTTGTATTCAAAAGTATAGTACGATTTGTGATTATCATAAGAGCATTATTGTATATACCCTTTATTTGATTTTCAAAAAATTGCCCTGTAATTTTGTTAGCATTTCTAAGCTTTGAAATAAATTACATGTAAAAAATGTAACAACTCTTTTAGTTATCTGACTTATTATGAGAAATCAAGTAAAAAGATTTACTTTCAAAATAATATTCTTCATTTCTATCTTGCAAAAGTGAGGACCAAAGTAATTAATTTACATTTGATTTATGAAATTTTTCAACAAGCCAAACCAAGCACAATAAAGGGAGGGAAACATAGGACAAACCCTGAAATCAAGGTAGAGACCCAGCAATCAATATACCACTCTGAATTATAAGTTTCCTTCACAAATTGTTGATATGTCATAGTACGAATATAGTGATTTTACTTGGCTGGTGAAAAATAGTAAGCAGAAGATATTGTATTAGACACTAATTCCATTGTTTTCTCAGTTTTGTTTAACTACTTTGTTTCATTTACCAAGTAAGATCTCTCTAAACCACTACTTTTACTTTTTTCTGGACTTGTTTAGTGGACATCGTTTATTTGAAATGCGCACATGGTCTGTGCTTCCACACTTGCAGGCTTTTCCTCCAATATTTATTCTTGCCCCTTTAGGAGGAGGCATTTCCTGAACCCCCTGCTCTTTCCTTCCACCCTTAGCAAGTCTTTGCTTAACTTCTTCCATAGCTTCATTGTCATCACATCCTTCTTCATCTTCGTTGTTGCCATAGCTGTGTAAAATCTTTTGGCGTCTGACAAAATTCCTCCTGTAAAATAAGGATAACAAAAAATAACCATCAAAATATACTGTACACACAAGTACAAGCTACTGTGATGGCATGAATGAAAATTTTGTTAACAGGTTTTCCCCATAGTTCATAATCCCTTGGTTAGTTGAAGGACTCCTAGAATTAAAAATTCTGTCTGATGATAAGAACAAAAGACATTACTTCTCCTTATTTTCATTTCCACCACCTCATTGATGAACACTCATTATCAGCTTCTAAATTCAATAGAAGAAAAGTGGATGTGGAAGATTTTGTACTGGTAATTCTTACCATTTTTTACTTTCTTGGAGTCGCTTCTGTTTCCATGTTGCCCTTTCACTTTTTACCTTATCTGTTTTACCTTCATCCTTTTCTCGTTCTCCATTATCCAGATCTCTTCTATACCATCAGGAATTGGCAATCCAAGCAAAGTAAACAGCTCCTTCATCCAATGATACTGTGATCCTTCATGTTTGTACATTAAGGTCATGTTGCTCTGACAAAGTCCCACATTTGTTGAAAATTCATAATGGAGTTGGTGAAGGTTAACATTTTTGGACGGAATCTTGTAAGTACATTGAATTTACTTTCAGGCAAACTGGAATGTCCCCTTCCCATTTCTTCATGAATAACATCCTCTGCTTTTCTTGCAATCCTCATGCATTCTATTTCATAAAGCTATGCATGAAACTCACACTTTAAAACATGCCGAGCAGAGTAGGGCTTACCATCACAATGAATGTCAAGGCTGTCTTCATCACTATCTTCACTCTCTGAATCCTCTTCACTCTCCGATTCCTCTTCACTCTCTGATTCCACTTCACTACCTGATGCCTCTACACTTTCTGATTCTTCACCAACATAATCATCACCACTGCCACTAACCATAATTTGATTTTCTTGTTTCGCATCATCATCATCATTTTCTGCATCAGCATCATCACCACTGTCATCAACACTAGTGCTATCTGCATCATCATCAACATCACCATCAACAATATCTGCATCATCATCACCAACATTGTAACTACCATCAGAATCAACATTGTTCTTTCCATCATCATCATTAGTTGCCTGTTCTTCAGGGCTGGCTTCGTCTTCATGTACAGTCTTCTTGCCATATTTCCCACAGGAGCACACAGAGGTTGGATGGAAGCCACATTCTTCGTACTTCATATTCCCATTCAGCCATTTGTGGATATCACGACAATGGTATTTACCCAGCACTTTCATTCTCCTGGCATACTCCTCTGGGCAATTCCCACTTTGTTTTAAGGCAGAGAAATGATTTCTCTTTGCTGCTGCAATAAAATCATCCGTTATGCAGCCACAACCTTTTGAGTGTTTCTTTTTTGCACAACTACACTGTACTTTTACAATGCTTGGTAACTCTTTCTTGTGCCTAGAAATAAATCCTTTGTCTGCAACTTTCTTCCCCTTGTGCTCTTTCAGGTTGCTTCCATGGGAACGGCCAACATGTCCCCCACAAAGCATTATTCTATTGAGCTTACCATCAGGAAACACAGTTCTAAATGAAGTTCCTGAAGAGGAGTCCTGATCTTGCCAATTCAGTGCACAGTTCATTCCTTCTTCTTTAGCTTTCAAAAATAGCAGATGTGCCAGATGTCCCCCTGCTGCCTTTGCAGTACCGTCCCACAAATCTGCTTCAGAAATGTTGTTGGAACCTCTCATACACAAGTGGCCATAATAAAGAATTGCACCAGAGAGAAAATCAATGATCACAAAGGTGCAACACTGACTGTGGAATCCTCTAATTAGCCAGCACCCATCTGAGGTTGTCACTGCTCTTTGCCAACTTCCTAACTCAGATGGGTCTTTTGACTGCATCCGCTCTTTTGCCCTTGTACACATTCCATCTAAGATGGTTTTTACATGTGGATAAGCGATTTCGATTATCCGATGGAAATTGCTCTTGGCCAGAACATTGATTCCAAGCCCTAATTTCAAAACTTTGTAATAATTTGGATAACCTTGGCCATAGACCAGAAAACAGAGAGCAGTAGCAATAGAAACACAATTCCTATTGTGCAACTGCAATGCAACTTCACTACTGGCATAATGAATTTCATGGCCACAGCCTGAGCAGGCAAACCATACTTTGATTGCCCCACCAAGTCCCATGTCTTGGGTTTTTATTGGAATCAGCTTTCCTGTGAGAATAAAAATAAGTAGCATTTATAAACATTTCCAGCACATATAAGGAATTCAAAACCCATAAAAAGGAATATGTGATATGCTTATATATATTGGATGTTTGAAAGTACTACTTGAACAACATATCAGAGTTTGTAACTCAAAATATTTTTGAAAAAGCTGTTGCATAAGTAGCTCAATCACAATTTGAACAACAGATCAGAGTTTGTAACTCAAAATATATTTCAAAAATCTGTTACAAAAGAAGATAAATCACAATTTGAACAACAGATCAGAGTTTGTAACTCAAAATATATTTCAAAAATCTGTTACAAAAGAAGATAAATCACAATTTGAACAATAGATCAGAGTTTGTGCCTCAAAATATTTTTGAAAAAGCTGTTGCATAAGTAGCTCAATCAAAGTTTGAACGATATTTTTTTCAAAAAATTGACAAAAGTAGCTTAGCACCTTTATCATTTTAAGTTTTGTAAAATATCTGAGTCATCTGAAATAATTTTTGTAATAAATCATAGTATTACCTTGGCATCCTTTGACCACCGAACAGTTGTGGGTCATATTGATTTGGTCCACAAAGTCTTCCAGCTGTACAGTCATGGCGATATGATACTTATTCGGAAGCTGTATCGGCTGTCCTGCTTTAATATGCAATCTGGTCCTAGAATAGAATGAAATCTTTCAATTACAACTCGATTTTTTTGGTAGAAATCAGGAATGTTGTATAATAGATTATTAGTTCTTACCTTTTTCCATTTCTATAAGCTTCGTATGGCAGAGGTACTTTGGACTTTTCAGGGGAGCTAAAGCAGTCGTCACTGGCACTGGCTGCAGTAGGATCATACTCGCTTTCACTTGTTTCTTGGTGTAGTAAGTATTCCCTCACCGCCTTCGACGAATGAAAAACTTTTCCATTTATTGAAGTCCATTTGAAACCCTTACCAGACTTTTCCACTTGCCAACCTCATTCTTGGAGTTCTTGGTTAGAGAAAGTAAGACGCGAAGCGTTTCCAATACCACGAACTTCATGACCTTTCAGGCTTTTATCTCTAGTGCACATATTTATTGCACTCGTTGACAAGCTAAATATACATATACTAACTATAACTACTATAAAAATACCAATAAATATCAAAAATACACTCGAAGAAAGTCTGTCGCAGTTTCTCTAAAATTATAGCGTGTTTTAGTGTTTCATTGTCTAAATGCGCATGCGTTTTGGCTGTTGCCATGGATGACGTCATTTGTTTGGGACGCGATACGGCATTCGGATGAAGCGACGCGTGGGCGATATAAAAACGACGTTTTCCGATAGTTTTCGTGGTTGAATCGACTTAATATCGTGAGTAATGACGTAGTTCGATGTCAGAGGCAATATGGCGGCGAATTCTTTCGTTTGGATCAAAATAGAAGAAGTATAGCGACTTCAAAGCTTCAAATTACCGCTCTCCCTTACGCGTTCTTCGATAACCTCTTTTCTATTTATCGTACTATCATTATATTTGGCACAAAGCTTAAAAAGACATTAAAGATTAAATACTAGGCAGCCCGGAGCAAAAACCTAATTTGATAAAATTTTACGACCGAAAACCGTCACGGTAGTTATAGATCGCCAAAAAAATATTTTGCTCCGGACTGCCTAATTTTTTTTCTTTATTCAATGTATTTTCATAGGTCATGTTTTATATTTTCTATAACATTTTCTAGAGAGAGATATTAATAAATTACTGAAAAAGAGCCTTGGGTTGCCTGCGTTTTTTTGACACCTTAGGTGTGAAATTTCACACTTTTGACATGCAATTTTGAAAGGAAAGTTTATGTATATATTTATTGTGAAGTAATATTTTAGGTGTATTGGATACAGTGTAAATAAATTTTGTAGAAATGACAGCCACTTTACCCAGTTCTCATACCTTAAGGAAATTTGTTTGAAGATGCCCAATTTGCTCCAGCAGGCTACTAGGGGAGGTTAGTTATTTGACTCCTGGGGATTAGATTGTGTGACAGCAACAACCTTCCTCTGGAGGCTTATTGTATAATTCAAAGAAGTTACCTGAATCACTTGCTTTTCGTCACTTAAATTCCTTTGCAAAGGCCTTACGTAGGCAATTGCTTGCCCCATTCTATCCTTTAGATAGGGGGCCGTATGCACCAGGACGGATCAGAACCAGCTCTCTCTGACCTCCACCTGACCCCGAGGCACGTAGTACTTCAAAACCACCAGCATCTTTTAGTTTTGGAAACTTTTTTATAAGCTCGGCCTGAAGGTCCTCGTGGCTTGCCATTTTAGGTATGGTTACCTTGCCTTTTCCCAAGCCAGCATCCGCCAAAGTTATAAGTTTTTCGCGTGAAGGAGTAATTTCTTCGTCTGTCCCAGAAAGAACACAAAACTCATGCGTCCATGTATCGTTTGGGAGGAATGCCTTTCCTGCAGGGACATAACCAGAAAGCTTCGGGTTTTTTTTGCGGTGGACGACTTACTGCAGAAGAGCACATGCCTGGGAATCTCTGTCTGAAATTTGAAAGTAATTCGTATGATGTATTTTTTGCAATAGTGCGCACATGCACAGCGTTCGGTTTGCCAGATTGGTCAAAGATCAAGTTCCGTGTATCAGTCCATACCTGAATTCCAGTGAAGCTTGTGTAGGTGGGGCCGTAGACGAAGTGGATTTCCCCTCCGTAAGCTGCGCCAACGCTTCTCTAAGAAGCTCTGTTGTCTTATCTATCTTGTTTTTTTCTTCCATGTTAAGCAAGAGCAGGATCAGCTAGACACGACGAACCACGAGGGAATGCAAGCACACAATACCCACAATTCAATACGTAAGACTTATGATATTGACATGTGAATGACGTGTAAAAAAGATGACAAATACCAGAACAGCGATCGAATTTATTATTTCAAAGCTGCTACGATAAATGTTGTTTTTCTCGAATACTTTGAGAACCTTTTGAAGCGATAAATTAAGGATTTAATGCTTTTCAATACTTATACTTATTTTTCAGTAGTCGACCAAAACTTTATCAAATGATATTACAGTTATAACATGGGCTACTTTAATTCTTTCTTCATAATTGTGACCTTTATTTGACCCTTACATATCCCCTTGCATTAGGTAATATCCGGTTAACTAAATTCTACGAAAACAACCTATTGAAAGCAGGAGTTTCTTTCAGACGAACGGCGATATTTCATATTCCGGTTTTATACACAGATCTTCAAATTCAACTGTTCGCATCGACCAAATGACATAGAGTATTATCCAATGTCATGGCCGATATAATCGATAAACCGATATAATCCAATAACATGACCGGATGTGATCGAATGGTAGTGCCACACCCAATCCAATGGCATAGAGTATTATCCAATGCCATGGCCGATATAATCCAATGGCATGACCGATCGAGTGTCATGCAAGATATGATCCAATGGAATGACAGATATTATCCAACAGAATGAAATACGATCGAATGGAATGAAGTATATCATGCAATGGAAGGAAATCTTATCCAATGGCATTTTTGTCCAATATCCCCCTCCATAGGAACGCATCTCAGAACATTCAACAGAAAAATCAAGATCATCACTACACAAACGACGAAGACACGAAGAAATTGCGAGAACGGAATAGCGTTAAGAGTGTGCTTAGGATGAGAAGACGAGTAGAGTAAATAAGAATGAGAGTCAGTAGGTTTGTAATGGACACTAGTGCTAAGACGGTCGTCATTAACACTAAGCAAGATGTCAAGGAAAGTGACTGATGTTTCACTAACCTCCCACGTAAAGTCTAAGGCAGGGTGAAAAGAGTTAACAAAAGAGATGAAAGAATCTAAGCCATTACGCGAACAAGAAGTAGCAGCAATACAATCATCAATATACCGTCCAAAAAACTCAGGTTTAGGTCCAGTATATTGTTGAAAAACAAGGTTTTCGATATAACCAACAAACAAATTGGCATAACTAGGGCCCATCTTAGTACCCATAGCAACACCGTTTACCTGCCGATAATACCGATCACCGAAAGAAAAACAATTAAGAGTAAGAACAAGTTCAGCTAAGCGTAACAAAGTGGGAGTGCTGGGCTCGAGGACAGGACGAAGATCGAAAAAATGCTGAAGAGCACGAAGGCCCTCATCATTAGGAATAACAGTATACAAAGATTTGACATCCATAGTAAACAAAAGCTTAGAAGAGTTATCAGGAAAGCGAAAATCATTAAAAATACTAAGAGCGTGATTAGTATCCTTAATATAAGTAGGTAAAGACTGAACAATAGGCAACATGAGAGAATCTAGATAGCTAGAGATGAGTTCGGTAGGACAACTAGAAGCAGAAACAATAGGACGACCAGGGTTGTTAGCTTTGTGAATCTTAGGAAGAAAATAGACGTGAGAAGTACGAGGAGTAATAACAAAGAGGTTTTTAGCAGTGGAAGGTAAAGAGCCATCAGAAATGAAAGAGTTAACAGTGTCTTTAACTAATTTTTGATTGTCAGGGGTAAGATCCTTATCCACTTCACAATAGAGAGTTGACGTAAAGCTTCCTGTTTATATACAGGTCAGAACGCCAGACAACAACTGCACCGCCTTTGTCAGCGGGCTTAATAACAATGTCAGAACGATTTCGTAATTGACGTAAAGCCAACCACTCGTCCTTAGAAAGATTAGAGTAACTGAGTTTACGGTTAAGACAATAAGTTAATAAATTAAGTTAATGCAAACTATGTTTCAATTTATTTTTAAGAATATCCCCTGACATAAGAGGCTTGTTACTTTAATGCCATATAGTGCATTCAATCTGCTATAAATTTCTAATAACATATACCTTTTCTGAAAGCTCATAACACAAAATGCATATTTGATATAATATCTAAAAAGCATTTGATTGTTGGAGAAAATATAAAAAAATGAGTTTGAACTTCAAAATCTTGATAATATAACTTTGCTCACCTCATGTCATTTTTGTCTATTCTATTCATTTTTGTACCTTTAAATAGTCATAAGGATGCATGAATAATAAATAGAATAAATGAAAATGACAGAACAATAGTAAAACATTTAAAAAGATTGAAATGGAATAATAAATTCAGTATTCCATGAATGGATATGTTAATGAGCTTGTGAGGTAGCTACACTGCATGGAATTAGATGGAGCAAAGCCATGTCTTGTATTTACCATGCTCTAGTACAGAAAGAGAGGCACTGCTGTAAGAGTGCATGAAATATATCCACGAAATAAAACTTGACACTTATAGTGGAGTGAAAAAGTGCAAGATACAATTGTGACTTAATTCGCTGTCTTTGTGCGAGCAGTGACAATTCTTCTTTGTTGTTAGCCAATTTAGTTAAGAATGTAAAATTTTGCTATTAGGAATTGATCCATGGATGTATGATGCATGCTCTGCTATGCATCTACATCAAATAAGGCCACCAAAACAATTACTTTTTATTACAAATATATTATCCAATTATGACTTTCTCATTTTCTGCTTTAATATAATCATGTGTACTTTCACAATATTGAAAACATTGTGGTACATTTGTTTGGGTGGCTTTGATTAGAATAAGCTGCACTGTAAATGAGCAGTATAATACCTCTTAGTCTGAAAATCTCCTTTGCCTCACGCTTATTTCACAAAAGTGTTGGATCTTGGAACTTATACTCCCAAATAGCAGAGCTAATGCTGGGAGATGTAAAATAATTAATAAGTAATAAATAATCGACAAGTAAATAAAATTAAAATGTACAACAGAATTTAAAAGTTTAAAGTCTTTTCAGATGGTTCGGGGTCTTCATATTCTGGATGTCACGCATTGCCAGTGACTTAAATAAACTTATATTATTTGCTTGAACTGTTTCAGTTGTCAACTTAAGACAAATGAAGTTCTTGAGTGCTAAAAAAAGTATCTATCTCATGGGTCAACATTTGTGAGCTCTTGCAGACCAGCTAAAAAGCAATACTCATTACACTTGTGCTCGGCAATAAAGTTGGTAATAGCAGCATCTGATAAATTACCTGCACAAAAGAGCAACTCACCATCATCATCACCTTTTGATGTTGACGTAGCTATTTCAGGATCATACATCACATTACCACTGCCTTGAATATCAAGACCGATCATTGACTTTTCAGATTTTTCATACGAATAGTGTGCAAGACACTGTGCTTTCCTACAAAATTCACTGTCTTTATCTACAACAATCTCTCCATTGTTGGTGATAAACTTAATAAATTCTCCCGGGACAAATTCCTCTACTGTGACATTTACAGTTTCTTCTTCGTCAATTGTCCCATAATATATCTCCGTATACTGGATAGGCTGGCCAAATTCTTTAGAGCACTTGACTTTGTTTGCCAGAGAAACTGCAAAGTTCCTTGCCAAACTATGCATTTGCACTACCTTTTTAATGTGACAATCCACTGGTTGATTCAACAATCTTAAGTCGTCCAGTGCTTTCGGCAAGTATATTTTTACGACCCAGAGTTTGCTGGAATACTTGGAATGTGTCGTAGATGCTTTCATGGCCTTCCTAAAACCCCCAGTTCCCAGTGGCTGTTCTTCAATGGTGAATTCAACAGGCATTGGTTCTTTGGTCCACGACATGTCAGAGATGTTAAATGCGTGGAGTGAAATCAGGCTTGTTCTTTGTTTCTTTACGAGTCTACCAAGCTTCATCATGTCTACGACAGACAAACTCCTAGGATACTCAGTTACCTTTTTTTAGTTGGGGAAGGTTCACTTTTCGATTTCCTTTGCGTTCTTTTACATGGATCAGGACCGACTTCTTCAGGTTCAGATGAGCTACTGTCCTCAATGTCCTGGTAAGCATGTACCTCAGATGTACCAGCAATGAATCGCACATGGATCAACTTTGTGTTAGGTATTTGAGCTACAGTTGAACAAGATGGCCCTTGCTCGCCTGCAAGAATATCGCAGGTCATTTTAGATGTTAAAATCGGGGCAAAGTGCCTTTCGCACGCTTTCTTGATACCTTCGATAGTAAATTCGTCACCGTCGTGATCGAAAGCTACAAACTCACGAGGACCAATCCGGGAGTACTTCTGGGCCTTACCAGCAACTGTTGCGCTCAGACGCTGTATTACTAGCTCATTTGTTTTTTCCTTCCCCTTAATTGGCTTTTCTTTAATCTTCTGAGCTTTCTTGCTTTTCATTTTATCCTTGAATTTGTTCCAATCCTTCTCAGCCATGTTTACAAGACAGACTACAAGACAACCAGACAACAATCTCTCGCCTCGTGCTTGCAGAGTACGCTGGGATGCATAATCTATACCGAATTGCATTCTGGTCTATGGCAGCTCTAGGCCAATGGCGTGTTTTTTTAAAATTATTGTTTTTTTCTCTTTTTGTTTGTTTGTTTGTTTTTAGTTTAATTTACAACGAAAAAAATAACCTACCATTAAAAAGGAAAGAAATCAAAATAAAAGGGAAAAAAAATAGTGAAGAGAAAGAGAAATGAAAGAGAGCTTAAGAGTTCTCACCAAATTAAGAAATAAAGAAAAGAAAAGAAAAGGAAAAAAAAAGAAAGAAAAACAGAGTATTTAAAAAAAAAGAAAATTGAAAAAACTTAAATAAAAAATAAAAAAGAAAGAAATTAAAGAAAGAAAGAAACGAAAAAGAGCACAGTTTTCCCAAAAAAAATCAACAAAAAACGGAAAACTTGCAAAAAGAGAAAAAGAAAAAAGAAAGAAAAGAAAAAAGCATAGTTTTTCAAAAAATCAATTGTTTATTTACAAAATTACTATGGCACCATACACTTGTAAATATCATTGTGCTACATTTCTGCGCATGTGATAAAAATTGGAATTAATTTTTAAATTCGACTTATAAAGACAACAAGTCGCGGCAATTGTTGCAGTGATTCTTAATAAGGGTAGTCAGTACTTGAAAAAAGCACAATGGGGACATATAATCTGCGCATGCGCAGTGGAGTAATTTATTGTGAACTTTATAAAATCTACCAACAAAGTGTGATCCTGGTCCGGAACCCAGAGGTTGAACATCTTAAATTGTACTACAGACTTATGGACTTGTTTTTTCGATTACGTCATTGGTTTCCATGGAAACAATACTTAAAGTTCGAAGATTAAAAAAATAATTTCTCCTTCATATTGAATTGTTAGCTAACACAAATATAACAGATATAAGTAAATTAAAAGGGCAACAGCTGTGCGTAATTTGATATGATTTAAAGCTATTGGGTAAGAGCTACTTTAACTTAAATATTTTTTGTTTCATAGCGGTCAGTGCCCCCCCCCCCCCCCCCCCTGGACGTGATATCAGGGGGCAAACATATTAAGTAGTAAGGTAGTGCCAAGTACTACAACATACTAAACTTCCGTGACCACAGGCTCTTTCCTTGATTTTTAAGAGCTTTCTGAAATTTCGGAAAAAGTCCCATTATGTCAGCAACCGTGAAGAACTGGTACGAGAAAAAATTTGAATATCGAAACAAAAAGTATATAATTTAAAAGCCCAAGTCAAGGGCATTTCCTATCTATAAAATGGTTGAGATTGAGAAAGAGTAAGAGGATTAAAAAGTGATACAAAGAAATAAAGCACCCTCGCTGACAAAGACGGACCCAATAAAACACGTCTAACTTTTGCGCATGCGCGTCATTTTTGAAAAAAAAAAAACTACCATCGTAAAGCCAAAGCCGTAATGATAAACATAATGATACTAAAATTGACCCATAACTACAAGAATTATAGAATTTGAATTTTAAAAAAATGAATTTATATCAAATCTTGTGTTATCAGTAGACCTATAGAGGACCCAACTTCCCAACCCTGGCGCTTACGCCGATTGCCTTGAAACTTTACATGTATGTAGCATAGGACCTGTTCTACCTAGGTTAGATATCAGTTTTTCGATACACCTTTATCCACCTGAGAAATAAATTGTCCAAAAATTTTGCGATAAAAAATCGATTTTTTAATTTTAATTTTAAGGACTAATATTCACATGTCATGTAGAAGAGGAGAAAAACATTCAAAACTGGGCATTTCAGAATTGTTTGAGGAAATTTAGGTATGAAAAACCAACTTTGAAATGTCAGCTGACAAACCCAGACGAGACTCTAATTAGGGTTAGGGTTAGGGTTAGGGTCAGAACCAGGTATCACTTTGTCATCAAAATGTATCACTTTGTCAGCAAAAGGTATCATTTTGTCAGCCCATACATTCTTTGTAAAAATGGACGTAATTCACGTGATCCGAAAAGGTATTTTGGGATACGGCAGGTGACCACCAATACCTGAAATAGATAGCCCAGCATTCAGTGAGCACGACTGAGGTTGTTGGATGTCATTAGCGATTATTCCGAATTTTTAAATTATTAAAGAAGGGTCCCTTTTTAGGTCCAAGGGTTGCATTTTGGCCGTTTTTAGAGAAAGCGATATGTAGCTGTTGTGGCGCGTGCAGGACGCGCATACGCTATGAAATGCAACATCTATCACCTGGACTGTGTAGCTGAGTCCTTGGGGCACACGACTGATGTAGTTTGAAGTCCGTGGATATTATTATGAATTATTAATGGTTTTTAAATGATTTTTTTGTTCCAAAGAAAAATGGCCGCTTCTACGTTTACGCGGTTATTACGCATGCGCATTGAACACGTGACCACTCAAAAGTACAACCCTTAGCTAGATCTCCTCAAGGGCTTTCACCTGGTGGTAATCTGGTGAAAATCGAACAAAGGTGCCCAGACATATAGGTGACACAAAATTTACAGGGTTTGGTCTCATTGTGTCAGCTAGGTAGCAGGTGACCCTAAATGTCACGTCCAGGTTTACACGTCCATATCTGTTTGAATATTCATAGGATGTCAATCAAACTCCTAGACAATATTGTCCAGTAGGTGGACTTTACGACAACTACTCAATCACGTCAATAACTTATGGCTTTCCAGGATTCCCCATACCCATTTTGATAGACCTTCATACCACAATTGTATTAAATTTTACCAAGTGCCAAGGCGATACCCCTTTTGGACCGTAACTTGGTAGTGGTACACAAGGCAAACGGGGTGAGCGTTCACCGAGACAACCAATAGATAGCGCATCATTTGAAGAGCACGACAGACGTGGTTGGAAGTCATTAGCGATTATCATGAATATTTAATAGATTTTTAAACATTAACCCCTTGGTATCACTTTGTCAGCTATTTATCACTTTGTCAGCTAAGGTTCAAAACGGCACGGTTAGAGATATTGCCACGTCCACTATGCCTAGCGATACGTAATAACTAATAACTGGAATCGCTAGCCGAGTCCTTGATCTACCTAACTAAGTGGTTTCAATTCAATAGATATTATTATGAATATCTAATAGATTTTTGAA
The DNA here is from genome assembly GCA_011057435.1 of Actinia equina. Classification (NCBI taxonomy): domain Eukaryota; kingdom Metazoa; phylum Cnidaria; class Anthozoa; order Actiniaria; family Actiniidae; genus Actinia; species Actinia equina. Next base: position 272,613 of record WHPX01001069.1, on the reverse strand, counting down.
TATTTTTGTCAAATAAGGGGAAAGCATACAAAACCCTGAACTGAACTTTAGATGATTACTGCGCATGCTTGCCGATCACCTGACCGCTCGAAACTGGTACCGTTAGAGTAGTGGTACCATTTGCTCCTCCAGTCTGCACAGTCAAAATGGTTCCATGTCGCCTTTAAATTATATGGACCGTTTACAAAAGCCTTCCTTATATCACAAGCCTTGGTGAATTTTGGACTAGCAAGGATGTGCTCCATTCCCCTCGTAATGCACTTAACATCTGCTTCCTTCCAGGGATAGCGGGTTCCATGGTATCTGAAGATAAACGGTATGGGGAATATTACTATGCAATCGTATTAAAATAAATTTTGAGTAATGACTTCCTTATTTCCTATGCGGTCACTCGCATACTTCGCTTTCGACGTGCTCTTCCTCCTGCTCTTCCTCGTACTCCTGATTCTTTGACCTCCACTTTTTAGGGCTAGGGGTCGATGGCTCTTGGGGAGGAGAGGGTAGACAGACTTGAACTTCCTGAATCTAAACAACGAATGATTTAAGTGGACTTGACCTTTTAAAGTTCAGTTTCAACGCAAACGCGTCGTGTAATAAGACTGTCGGTTGTGGTTACATACTTACACTTAACTCTTTGGAAAGTGCCTGACAGGCGCGTTTTGCATGCTGCGATTTAAGCGTGAGGTCGTATCATGCGCCTTGTTATTGCCTACTGTGATTCATGAGAGTGGCGAGGTCCTGCAACTGTTCTTCTGTTGCGCCTTTGGACGTAAGGTGAGTCACCAACATCTAGAAACATGAAATCCAATGTTAACTCTTTCTAACAAAGGAGCAAGGGCAGGGATCGTCAAACGTACCTTTCGCACAGTAGTGCTTTTACAAGTTTTGCCCTTTGCCAGAGGGACTTCGGTGCGCTTCAGGTACTCCTTCATAATCCTGTGCACTTTGGATGACTCAACCTTTCACAATACATTACACATTAGATTTATTTTTATTAAAAAAATTGGAAAACATATATCATTATAAGTATTAATAATATTATTATTTATTACCCTTTTGCCATTAGGATCCAAGAACAAGTGCTCGCAGTCCTGGTGGCCTTGAAGCAAAATAGGTCTTAAAAATCGTTTGTACACAACAAGGAATTCCATTGTCTATGAATCAAGGACATAAAGATTAATGTTATTACGACTGTGGAGATGTGTGAGATTTTCTAAACGTCACTTACTTCTGGGTCGAGGAATATCGTGAGGGGTCCTTGCGACTGGGATGTCTTATGAGTCGTGACAGAAATCCTTTGGTTTCAAAATATTTAAAGACATTTTGAGCTAACAAAGAGATGGCATTTACGGCTTCGGGGCGGAGGGCGATTTTTCACCAACTTCGATATGTCCAAATGGCCCGTGGTACATAAAGAATTTCCAAAAAAAACACAACCATCTTGAAGGCCAACCATTGGTCTTTAAGATACTAAAACATTTCTGGCGGCACGCAAAACTCCTTCCGGTGAGAGCTTAAAATGCGGGTACTATTTGAAATGTCGTCACCTCGTGCTCGTACGAGGCACTGACAGTTGATTATCGCACTAAAAAAAAAAATACAACGCAGAATGAAGAATACAACAACAATACTCTTTGGAACATAGTATTAAGGATTGTACCTAAATGTTATGAGTGACTAATACATTCATGGTTAAAATCAAAGGGATATTTTATCACAGATCAATCGATAAGAGGCTCAAGTTCAAAACACTAACACGTCACGCTAACTCGTTCAGAAATAATTTCTTTAGAGCAATGAAATTCAGGATACGAGTTGCCTAGAACCCCTAGAACGCTTTTCATGGTTAAAAAATCAATGACGAGACACGCTGAGGCCTCATTTTCGGACTTGGATTAAATATTATGAAGATAGTTAACTTTGAAATAAACTGTTACATACCGATTCAGAACAAAGTTGTAGCATTCCAATGTTGCATAAACAACGATACTGCACAAACAATTCTCCACTGTAATTAACTTTACCTACATGTACAAGATGCTGTTGTACTCAAATCATTGCAATTTTGATTTAAAGTTACGTCTAAAACTCACAAACAATTCGGTTCAGAAAAGAGAATCGTCGAGGTGCTTAAACGTTGCGTGACAGACAACGGATTACAATTAAACACAGGTAGCCCATCAGCAGAGATGAGAAAAAATAGCTCCGAGATTTATAAGGAAAACTATTCGGAATAATAGTCAGGTAGCATGTGTACTCCCGTGGGAATTTCGTGCTGAAAGCAAGCCACTATTCTAGATGTGTTAGGGAGACTTTAAGGAACGTGAAAAAATTTGTCGGCAAATTTATAAGTCGCACCGACGTGTTTAGGGGAGGGTTGAAAATCTTCCTGTAGTATTTCAACATGGAAACGAGGCTACATCTTAAAATCCCCTTTTATACCTATTGAATTTTAATGTATTTCATCTTTTTCACGGTGTAAAATTTACCTTTTCATCATTACTGTTTCATTAGAAACACCGACGCAGCTCACACTAGTTTTAGCTAGTTATACCTCTTTAATAATAATAATAGTTTATTTATCCACATAACGCCTAGGAGCATTTCACATACTCGTTTAAAATGCGCACGTGCACTAATCTATTAAGAAATAACCTAAATTAAAGTGATATGAAATATAATATATATATGTATATATGCAATAAATATAAAATATGAAATGATAAATATCTATTTACAATGAGAAGTTAATAAAGGAAATAAGAAAAAAAAAAAAAAAAAAAAAGAAAAAGGACAACCCAATATATCCAATATATGATAAATAAAAATTAATCTAACGATATATAAAAGGTATGAAGTCTAATTTACGTATGATATTCTTAAAGCTATTTACGTTAACAGCATTTCTCGCATTAGATGGTAAATTGTTCCAAAGATGACTAGCTATGGATACAAAAGAATTAAGACGCCATTTACTGTTAAATGAATATTGCTCAAGTTTAGTACCAGAGCCTCTTAAATTATACTTAACTGTACGAAATTTGAAAAAGTCATTAATATATCTAGGGCCATTCCCTTTGATGCATTTAAAAAGTAAGACTAAAACTTGGAAATATCTCCTATGTTCTAAGGTACGCATATTAATTGATTTAAGAATGCTGTCATAAGAATTAGATTTAGATAGGCCTAATAGAGTTCTAAGAATATAATAATTGGCTTCTTCTAATTTTTTTGAGAGTGATTTAGATATTCCCACCAGCACAGGGCTACAATACTCAAGATGAGGCAAAATAAAAGCCCTATATAATTGAATCATAACATGCGCTGGAACTAAACGTCTTATTCTACGTAAAGCGTTTGTCTTAGCATAAGCCTTATTAAGCTGGACATTTAAATGTTCCTCAAAAGTTAATTTTGAGTCAATGGTAACGCCAAGTATCTTTAAAGAGTCCTGGATTTTCACAGGATTATCACCCAATAGAAGATTGTACTTGTAAGTGTTCGTTCCGATGACGAGAGCTTGAGTCTTTACAGTGTTGATTGACAGATGGTTACTAGTAACCCACTCCTGGAACATCCAGGTTGAGTTCGTCGCATAGCAGCTGCAGCATTTCTACTTTCAGTTTTATAAGTGTACCTTTTTGACCATATCGCACACATTAAATTGATCAAAGACGATTGGATGCTGCAGCTGTCGATTGCCCCCATATTTTTATTATAGTCTGTAACTATCTTATGATAGTCAATCTCAACTGCTGCCATTTCTCCTGTTTGTTGCTTCTGTCGACGCCCCATAGTGGTGCATTCCTCTGGGCCATGTGCAGAGGAAAGAAAATTGACGACTCTGTATCTTTCCAGGTAAAAGAAGTAATGTCATTAAACACTCTTGTCTTCTTACCTCCCCTTTGCATAGGCTTAGATTCCAAATATTTGAGATCATTGGGATAACCTTTACGATCATTCCCGACTGTCCCAGACTCTGTAACGGTCGAAAACCATCGGACAGTTGAGAAAAATCGAAATTGCTCATACTTTGTCTAAATACCTTCCCTGGTAAGACATTTTCAAAAATATAATTTTAAGTGCTGATCTAGGTGCCTTTTAATTTTTTTCGGAAAGAGCCGAAACGGCTTGAGCACCCTGTGTTGGATAAGAAAAATCGAAGTTTTCTCGGCTATCCTTCGGCTTCGCTTTTTATTGTATCTAAACCATTGTTTTTTTCTTGTAAAGGTACTTTCTTCTTCTTGAGCTTCATACAACAATATTTTTGCTAGTCCCCATTGTAAATAAATTTCAGATTTTTAAGTCACCCTACTTCGGTGTTTCAAAAAACTCGTCATTTTCAATATACCTATATGGGTCGTGGTACATATACCAGAACTAAATAATACCACCATATTATAACCTAACCCTTCTAAAATAACATATCCAAAGATTATTGGCGTTCCGCTAGTAGTTTTCGCCAAAGAAAGCATTACACAGCAAGTATCTCATGCTCGCAATTTTTGACTGACATTTTACTTAGCAGAAATCCAGATGAAAGTAATTAAACTTGATGCGATGTTATCTTTTTACGTAACTTTTGACTGACATTTTACCATACAGAAGGCCAGTTAAAACTAATTCAGTGTTGTTTTTCTTTGCGTAATGTACATGCTTTTTACTTTTAAATCGACATGCAATCGCCGGTAAACAACAACTGATAATTTTAGCACCATTTTAAAGTCATTTTAAAGAATTTTGTTTTGAAGGAAATGTTCTTTTACGGCTTACCACAGGAAGCCGTACTATTTTACTTGCAGTTTGACTACCAACAAATCGCATAAAATTTATTTCTGCAGAGGGCAGAACTAAGCTAACTTTAACAAGGACTACTTAAAGAGCATATTTAGAAATTTTAATGCTTTTGTCACTTCTGTAACGGTTATTTTTCTAAGCCACTGGACTGAACTATATGACATGAAAATTTTTTGGACTGATTTTGATAGTTTAAATGTGTAGATCAATATTTGAAGAGTAAAATCTTCGAGTAAAGAGAGTAAAATATTTTTTTCAGCCGTAAAAGTCAGGGAATTTGACAATTTTTGTTGCCCCTGGAGACTGGACCGAGTTTCAGTCCTATGACGTCAAGTTGTTTGCGACGCGTCGTTATGTTGTTGTTTTACTAGAGGAAAAAACGACGGTTTTGAGGAACGGTAGCATATAGCTTCTTTTTAGACGAAAAATACTGTAAAAAATGTCAGATGCATCATCCGAAGTCAGTAGTTGTAGAAATAGTTCATCAGAATACGAAGATTCAGAAGGTGAGATGCAAATAGCTAGCCAAATCGAACCATATCAAAAAGAACCGATAGCTTCGGAAAGCGACGAAGAAGCAAGTCATAGCGGGGAAGATGTTGATATCGATGGCCTTACTCGGCTGCTAATAGCGCCTTAACATGCAGCCCGTAAAGTCCTCCACTGCAATGTAAAGCGCATTGAGACAATGTGATAATGCGCTATATAAGAACCCATTATTATTATTATTATTATTATTACTCCAGACATATTGGCAAAGGAGATATGAAAGACAAGTCGCAGTTCGTGAATGGTAAGTATAACCTTTGTCTCTCAAGTTTTAGGACAACGTAAAATCATTACAATACATTACAATACATTACAATATGCAGGTGCCGTTGTGGAGGTAAATGTCATGACGAAAACTTGGTTGGTGCTCTAGAATTCCGTTGCTGTCATGAAGTAAACCACGCTATTGGGTTGCTAGTATTCGATGGATCCATAGAAAGAGTACGTTGCATTACCGGACACGAAGATTATCCAACACTTACGAACAAAACTGTACTATCACAAGTATCTCCGCTGCTGCGAACTAGAGACGGTAGGACGTATCGTAGAAACAATGGCGTCTCTCAAATCAATTTAGTATATTCTGCTCAGCTCTTCGACATCTTTACTGTCGGCATTTTCCTCTTCCTCCGGCATTGATTCACCATCGCAGTTAGCAAGTGATAGCAGGGGGAACTTACACGAAGCTGCAGCGTACTGTGCATCCGTCATCTTTTCCAACATTGATCTTTTTCTCTCCTCTTGCCTGAGGAACTCCTGCCACCACTGCATGTCTGTGTGGGTCAATCGAGAGGACAAGTTATCAGTGTGGCCGCTCAATACATTGAGGGACGGACAATTTTCATGTTTTGGTCTGAGAACCGACGGTCTTCCAGGGGCATTCTGTTTTAGGACCAAATAGCCTTGGTCAGTTTTATTTTTTCCTTGCTAAGATTGGTTAGAATTGGCCAGTTGCTTGTAATGCTTAACAAGCACATCATCTTTCTTGAATCTGGAGACATGTGGACGACTGTGGTACTTCAATTTACTCAGGTAAGGCGTCAGCCATTCTTTGATGTCATAGACATTTTCCATGTACGCCGTGGATGGTTGAGGAGTGTAGGAGGAACCGATCACCCCAAAGAAGAAATTGTTGTTGCGTCTGTTTTCTTTAGTGCCACGGAGAAACGACTAAACATCTAAAAAATTGATCGAAACGTGATTTGTATTTTTGAATAGCAATGAATGCATGTGAGGTTGTAATTTAGTGCCTGGATATAAAACCTGGTCGACGTCTTCATGTGTGTGGCCTACAATCAAATACGACAAATTGACGTGAAAAGAAACATATCAGCCCGCTTTGTTTTAGTTATTGATATTTCTCTCATCGTTCTATTCTAAAATGAATGCAGAAATATCAGACATATTTGTTTAGTATGCACTGTTGACCCTTTATCGTTTTACTTTACAATTAACGTTTTCGTCCATAAATGTTAATTTTGTGAGATCTATTATACTCGTTAATAAAAAAATGAATAAGCGTGTTCATAGGAAGGAACTTAAACAGTATCTTTTGGAACACACCAGTCATTACGAGCAACGTGCAAAATGCAAGTATATACAGTCCATGTCATTATTGTTGTCCACCGAAAAAAGACATTTACACATTTAGACAAAAAAATATCACCTGTTTTCTCAAACGTCCTGGCATGAGACAAATGCTGAAATACCATTCTCCATCTTTAATCCTGACAGTATGGGATTATATTTAAAGTTCCGGCTAACGCACACAAGGCAAAGAATACATGATGAAACACTTGATATTTCTTTTAATGTAAATGTCTTTTTTCAGTGGACAATGTTAATGACATTGACTGTATATGTTCTTGCAATCCCTGTGGCAATTGTCCATTTGCCAATAATCAGCAATCCGCCAACAAAAACAGTAGCACAGTAACTTTTGCAGTCAAGAAATAGCAATTCAAGGTGCTAAATAAAATAAATGCTAAATTTTATTTTGAAATTAAGAAGTTTAAGTAACGGAATAAGACTTTCGAGGCTGCAATCAGTGCGTCCCTTCGCCTCCCCAAACAGCGACAAGAAAGACCTGGAATGAAAGGTGATAAGAAAATTATCGCATAAGGTGCTACGTAACCTCTATCTGAAACGTCAAATCACATCAAATTACCTGGAGCTTAAGTTTTCGTAAAGTTTCTAGCATGCCATTCATTGTCATATTGGTATCATGTGCCCACCTCATCAGGTCCAAGAAACAAATAGCACATTATTACCATGTGAGATGACCCCGGTGACGTGAACTTTCAAAAATCCAGCATGTTCACCATCTGGAATAACAGAATAGTAATATTCATTATTGTGTGTTTAAACGACACAAACCCCTATTTTGCTATTCATCTTTGAGCCTATGTAAAATGAGGCAACCGAGTCTTGGCTTGATCCATACCGTCTATGATGATGGATAAGTATTTCTTTGTGTATGGCCTTTCGTCTGGTGGCCACTGTACTTTTTTCTCTCTGAGCTGAAGAGGAAAAAGGAGAAACGCGTTAAAGGCGTAAATAAATATGGCACTATAAGAAAATAAAGAACTATAAGAAAATATAAATATTACGACTGCTACAGCAAGTGCCTTTCTTTTAGCTCGAGGCAAAATGTGCGTCTTTCCTTACTCTTGATCTTTTGTAAGTTATCTTTGAGAAGGGTGCAAACGCCATACTTGATAAATCTATTTATCTAAAGTAGGTAGAACATACTATCAGTAAAAACTATTCGTATTAATTGCTTTCAGATACCAGGCCGTTAATTGATACCTACCTTAGGTATGGTGACATGACTAAAGTGCGTAGCCCATATTCTCCTGAACTGTGAATATCCCAGGGGCTTCTTCCTGGAATTAATGTGCTCTTCTTTGTAGGTAAGGAAGACTTGGTTCTTGGTGATACACGAGGGAAGATGAATCTTTCTCTTGTCTGGCATTTTGTAAATAAAAAATGGCCAAAATCATTAACTGTTTTCCCCTAAATGAATTTTTGCCTCTGTCCCCTATGTAACTACATCTATTGCATCTACACTGGGGTATTCAAATAGTGGTTTACAAGAGCAATTAACAGTGAGATGGTGATACAATCAGGTCTTTTTAATTAGAGTTTGAGGAAGAATTGAGAGAGTTTCAATATTTGTTTTTGTTTTCTCATCCCACAGTACATGAGTGATAAAGCCGACAGTATTATACAACAAACGCTCTTGTGGACAATGCAGATTATGATCTTTGGCAATAACCAAGGATCATGGACCAACCTAAAAGACGTTGGGGCTCAGACTACAAAATGCAAGAGACCAGTATGCAAAGTTTAAGAAAGTTCTGGGTGGCCGAGATGAAAAAAAAAATGAAAACAAGCAAGAAGTAGAGAGACTATAGCCTAATTTTCCTTACAAAGTCCCCATCTCTGCTGTCTTTGATAATATTCAAAGGCTAGATTCTTCAATTTGTTAAGTTTGAAATAATAATTAAGGAATTTACCATATGACTGGTATATCCGCTTTTGCACTCTCTAAAGAAAACTTCAGAGAAAAGATACTTGATGGGGTCCATAGGGGTCGACGCGAGCCTTCACAGACCTACAACTTAAAGAGTGCACTGTTTTTATCAAATTTATCAGCACTTTTCAGCCTTTCATTTCTTATGATAAAAGGGTATATATGATAAAATGCTTATTGACTGAGTAAGGTTGGGCCCAACAAGAAAATATTTGGCTCTCCCTCTCGCATTTGTGTGGACTTTGCTGTGCTCAGTTCATACAGCCTTCAACTTCAGGCCATATATATTCCTGTTTGGCCCTCCCACCCAGTCAATAAGTACATAAATTATTAAATCTAGTTATAGATAGATGAGGCAATGCCTCGTCAGCACAGTGTATCTAATGAGCTGGCAATCCCACGAAAAAGTAGTACTAGATAGATGAGGCAATGCGCAAGACTCGTAATTTACCTATAACGCATGTTCTTATTTGATATATGAGCCCATCCCACACGGCGCATTGCCTCATCTACCTAGACTAATTTTTCGTGGGATTGCCAGCTCACCTGGGGATACGAAGCCTGGGTTGGCCAGTCTGGTATCACTATCACCCCCTCGGCGTTTTCTTCCCGTATTTTCTTCAGCACTCTTGCTAACAAGCTGAAGGGAGGGAAAGCATAAAATTTTTAATTTGACCATGAAATCGTTAGTGCGTCTATGGCAAATGCTCCAGGGTCTGGCCTATAGGATACATATTGGGTAAAATGTGGTTAGCGTGTAGTTTGGGCGTAAAGTGAGTGTAAAAGTATCTGATACGTTACTTAAACAGTCCTGGTAAGTCGTGCCTTGGAGATACAGGTCATCAATGTAAGCAACGATGATATGGCCTTTCACGTGAAGCTTGGCTAAGACCGGTTTTAGAACTTTTGTGAACTTGTGCGGCGCCCATGAATGACCATTATGCAGGCATGTGTACCGATAATTTGTTATTCCAAATGAATTATAGGAATTTCCTGTCCGATTGTGCAATTGGCACAGAGTAATAAGCATCTTTCAGGTCAATGGATACCATGAAACAAAGTTTGTAATGTGTACATTTTGAAGTGAACCTTAGGAGAGGATTTGTTCAGTTGTTTAAGGTTCAAGATTAACCTGTGTGCCAACTTTCTTAGGCCTGGCGAATATTTCAGATATTATTTCGCCATCAATATGCCCGTTTGGCTCGATAATTGCTTTAATCAAGAATTTATCGATTACGGCCTGTATAGCACTTTTCTCTCCCTTTGAGAAATTTGGTGGGTATAAGCGATGTTGTTCAGGTTGAGCAATAAAATCAATTCGTAAACCCATAACGGTTGAGATAACTTCGTGGTCAGTAGTTAATTGGCGCCAGTTATGTAAGGAATGACACTGGCCTCCTGCTTTAAAAGATATACATCTAGCACGCAAATAGTCGATTACAGTTGGTGTGACCCCTAAATTACTAATAGTATTAGTGTTTGTAGTTACCTCTTCATATAGCCGTGACAGTCCGTCCATTATTTATCTTCGTCCTTGTTGTGTTTCTTGTTCTTGGTTTGTGGTTTCTTGCCCTTGTGAAAACCCTGACGATTGTCCTTATGCTGGCGCCGGTGGCGATAGTTATCAGTGCCGGTTCGGCGTTTTTCTGGCTATTTGAGGAGTGCTTTGTTATTCATACAGCTTGCCCAAGGCGAGTGGTTTCTTTAGCGTCGCGAATCTGCTTCGTTAAATCATCACCAAATAGCAGCTTAAGAGCCGATGTCACCAAAAACCGAAAAATCAGCGGCAAGGGTTGAAAATTAGAATTTGCTTAAACTTTGCCTAAACATAGTCTATGATATAAGAAAAAACAGTATATAGTTTTTTTTGGACAAAAGTTTTTTCTTTTTGAGAAAATCTTGATTTAAGAAAAGCTGCCGAAATCGCCGTTTTGCGAACCGAAATCTACGATACATTCGACCGCCTCGTTTACAAAGAAAAATGAATCTAAAGGGATTAATTGCCCTGTAATCTGTTTTAACGGTGTTTAGATATACATTTGCGTGATTTTGAGAAACTTTCCCTTAATTCTAAAATAAGAAATAATTTTATTCGCATCGTATACTTTGCACGTGGCCAAAAGTATGTCATAAACAAAATTCCTTTTCACCATGCGATAAACCTCTAAATTTCTCAAGCTTCTGATATGCGATAAAATGAATAAAAAGCTTCAATTTGATGTAAAAAGTTCTTTGGGCAAATGACCGAGCACTGCGCTAGAGCTATTCAAAGTTTAGTAAGAATCGTGTTTATGTGACCTCAGAGGTCAAATTCTCTACACAACGGATTTAGTGCATATTTGAGCATAATCAACCAAAAGAGCTCCATAAAACCAACACCAACCAAGTAATTCGTTATTCCAAGCTTTTCTTACCATCGATGACCTTTTTGGCGAAGAAACAATGTCTCAAATCGGCCTTTGCGTTGTCATCCTTTTGTCCCGCTATCGATCTCTAGGCGTCAATGGATTACTTCCGATTACTTTCCAGGATATCAACGGCTCATCAGCTTGAAAGATTTCATTCATTTTACACTGGATTCTTCCCCGCAATTTATAGTAATGTGCTTGATAAGTATTTCATAGATTTTAGTCATGATTTAGAAGGCTTGAATTGTGCTTGGCCGAACATTACATAACTGTCAGACGTTTTGGTTCTAAGTAAACAAAACGAGTATGCTAATTAAGAGAAGAGTACGGCGGTAGATAACAAAACAGGGAGGGGTGGGTAAAGTTAGCGCTAAAGTATCGACGCCTGCAAACTCCCTAGTTTATAAACGATTTCATTTTCTAAATGTGTTTATGTATCCAAACAAAGCAGTGCACTCGAAACATTTTTGGTGAACATGTTCATTGTTCCATTACGAGTCATGCCATAACACTGCTCTCCCCCTCTCCCTTGGGTACAACGCGGCATGTAAAGGTGCGTGTTGTAATTGGAAAAACTAGTTCATATAGTTGCTAAGTGCGAAAATCGAAGATGGATGCAAATGCAAACATGATCATATACTTACATCTATTATTCCTTACTGGCTCTTGTTGCGGGTGCAGGTTGCCACTAATTCATTTAAAAGGTCGATAAATGGTTTCTTTCTCTTTGAGGTCTTTGTTGAAGAGGTTCCAAGTTCAAAATGGTCGCATATGTCATGTAGCATTTGTACTGAGAATTTGGACAATTTGTTAGCTGCAGCCAGATCGCAGATGTTGTGTGTTTCGAAAAAAAGTGGATGGGAAATGGAATTATCACTTATAATTTCTTCTGTAAGTTCTTGGAAGTTTTCTTCATCAAACTTTTCCATTAACTCGTCCTCGTCTTCCTCATTTTCATTGTCGCTATCATCAACCCTTCTTCGTTTTCTAGCCAAGCGAGAGAAAAAACTTGAGATTTGCTGAGTTGTGAGAAAATCTGACGTTTCAAACATACGTGAGCCTTCTTCATATCTTGCCTTTCTCATGGAGGTGGACACAGTCTTGGGGTCTACTTTGTGCCCAGTCTGCTCACCTATGTTAAAATGGCTTGTAAGGTACGTCTTCTGACTAGGGCTTAAGCGTTTCCTCTTTGCAGATGACTTTAACGCCCATCCCATTGGCAAAGGTTCAATGTAGTCCAATGTCTGAGAAACACCTTGGACTTCCGATGGGTTTTGTAATGCGCTAGTGCCATGATCTAACTTGTTGGCGTATAGCATCATTGCCTTATCAAGAAGAGTTTCGTGCTCTAAAGCATACTTGTGCTTCCCAATGTCAAGGTGATGTTGAAGGGATTGATATCTTTGGTAGCTCTTTACGCAACCCTCATATGGACAAGAAAACAATTTGTTTTCTGTGGTACTGTCACTTTCTTCGTCTGAATGGTCTGGGTGTCTGTCTTCATTTGATGACTTTTCTGTACCTTGTGGTTTACTTGGTTTGCTTCTGGTCCTAATAGCAACAAAGTTAGCATTTGGAGACTCGGTGTCCTTAGTTACCTCTAGCTGTGGTGTTGGGTACTTTTTCGGCAAACTAAAGTGGCTCCATTTCAGGAATTTACCAGGGCCAATACCGTACTCTCTCCAGGTTCGTATTCCGTCTTTGCTATAGGCAATGTTATTGATAAAGCTGACACCGTCCCATTTGGCTGCCTCACCCACAGGAACAGAAGGAGGATCACAGACCATCACCCTAACACCAGGAACACCACCAAGGGACTCAATAGCATTCTTCATCTGGTAGGCTGTATCAACATCTTTTCCTGAATTTAGGTACATTTTAATGTGGCTCTTGAGAGAAGCTGCTTTGCGATCGCATGCACCTTTACCTCCTTGAGGATCTGAAAAATCCAACCTTAGTTGTATCTTGTACTTGTTTGCTATCTGCTGGAGTGCCAGTATTGTAGGTGCACTGTGGTAGCACCCAGCATTGTCTTGTCTTAGGTACACCTTCTTTGCTGTAGGCATGATAGTCTTGAGCTGTCTAACCACATCATGTACGATTGCCAAAACCGTTGGGCTGTCTTGAGAACACTTTTGAAAAAGGTGAACAAAAGTGAGAGTTTCTGTTTTGCTTTCTAATGTTCGTGTCACAACCGCTATGTGCCATGAAATTCCCCTTTTACCAAACCAATCTGCCTGGCTTTCGCGGTACTTTCTCGGGAGGAATTTCATGGCCCAGTCCAAGACTATTAGAACTGAATATGCATCCAAGTTTTTGAGAATGTCTAACCTAGCTTCATCTTGGTTAACAGCGCGTAGTAAGTGCGCCTTCCATGCTTCGATGCTTTTCTTGGACTGAGACACAATGTATGTTATCTCTTCCTTTTCCTCGGTCGGGATGGCCACATTTTCTATAGCTGAGCTTATTTCGTCAAATACAGCAGGAATCAAATGACATCTGTCACACTGAAGATCATGTTGGTGGTCACAGGATATGAAATGATCGGTGTCCTTGTTATCTTTCTTGTAGCTAAGAGCATGAGCCCTACAGTGGTCTGCCACTTTGGAACTTGGTGCTATATGTACCTTTAATGAACAGAGAATGGCTCTTTCACTCTACTCAATCAATTACCTTATGCTAAATATTCATCAAAGAGGGTCAAGGTGTTTAAAAATGGTGGGGGTATTTCAGTTGTTTCGATTAAAATTTCGAATTCCTTTTTCCTTTTCTCCAAAATATATCCCCTTCCCTTTATGAGATTCAATGTTTTTTACGCACCTTGTAATCGCCTTTAAGATAGCGCTTTGCAAGTTTCAATTTGTCGCTCTGTTCCTTTGCCCAGGTATAGCCCATACCATGTACGTCGCCAAGTTTTTCCAAAACTTCTTCCACTTCATCGAAAGCCTTTGACCCCTCTGCTGATATGTAGTCTAGTCCTTGTAGTGACTTTCGAACCGACGCGGAACACACTTTTAGAATTCTACATAAGGTGCTACGGCTCATAGGTACAAAACCAGACTCTTCACAGTAGCTCTGATACTGTTGTACGATCTGTTCTGGTATCAAAGTCCTTATGACATTAGGAACAGTTATTTTGGTATTACAGGATAACGTTAACGTTTTCTCTCCAAACGGCAAGTCCTGCATTACCGATGTACTCGTTATGAACGTCAGGAAGTGATCAAGTTTCTGGGGTGAAACGTACATTCTTGTATTCTTGGTGGGGGCGACAACAGCACCTCTTCCTTGAAGCAATGTATGATGACGCGCAATGCTGTACCTGTATCGGGTTAAATGTGGTAGCCACTTTTGGAGCTCCTTAAAAGTAACCTTGTCAGCCATGATTGAAAGGATCTGTCTACGCGTGCTCCAATGAGATGCGTTGTTATAGCATTCTGCAAGGGCCTGCATCAACGTAGAATCAATGTTACTATCATCATTTTGAGTAGATTTTACTGCCTCCAACAACATATCTGAATTATCAGGCGAAATTTCTTTCAGTGCCGCAAAAACAACCTGTCTTGCCTTACGAGTATAATGCCGTTTTGTTCTTTCGGAAGCCTCATTCCATGGCAGGTTCATCGAGTTCCTTACAGGACTAATGTCTCTCGAAGCTAAAAAGGAGTTTAGTTTTTTCCCTTGGAGTGATCTTCGTTTCATCATTTTCCTGTAGCTCTAGCACTTCAGCAGTTCCCGATGGTTGATACAGAGTAAATGGAGTGTCTGTACAAAAGCTACCAGTCACACTTGGTGTTTGCAAAACCGTCTTTTCATCTTCTGCCTGCAAAATAAATTTTGGAAAAAATTTTTTGGGTTGCGAGATCACTTATTGTATGGAAATTCTACAAGTAAGGAGTTATAAAATGACACACACACACACAACCGTATTTCCTACGACCATCACAGCAAACGATATTTGAAAGAAAAAAATAAAAGAAAGAGAGAGAGAGAGTGAGTGAGTGAGTGAGTGAGTGAGAAAAAAATTCTATCAATATAAAAATTGCTTTACAAGAATGTCGAGTTAAATAAGAATACAATTTAGACAGCTAAAAAAGTTTATGAGAGTCCAACAGAAGAAAGCTTTCTTTTAAATTCCCTTATACTTCTAGCTGACTTAATATCTGAAGGCAAAGAGTTCCATGCTTTTGCACCTTCATAGGAGAACGCACGTTTGAGGTACTCAGTGTTTGGTTTGGATAATTTTAAACACTTTTCTCCCTTCCGCAAATTATATTTTGTAGTTTGATACTCAAAGCGGTCTCTTAAACTTTGAGGTGCAAGAGCATTCAAAGTCTTGTACATTATTGTGGCTTTATGTTTCTTCCGCCTGTTTTGAAGATTTTCCCATCCTAGAGACATTAAAATGTCGCGCGACCTAGTTTCATAATTACTCTTAGTTATAATTCGGCCTGCGCGATTTTGAGAGAGAGAGAGAGAGAGAGAGAGAGAGAGAGAGAGAGAGAGAGAGAGAGAGAGAGAGAGGAGAGAGAGAGAGAGAGAGAGAGAGACCTTTATTTTACAACGGTTGTTCCATTCAATTGTTACATTGATTTTCAAGAAAGCCGTATAAGAAGCAAATAGAAGAGTAAATATAATATAGATATGAATAAATTAAGAGTATTAAAAATGAAAATAATAAAAATATAAATTTACTCTATTAGTTTTCTGAAATTACATAGAGAGCTAGAAGTCCTTGCACTCAATGGAAGATTATTCCATAGCTGGGCTCCGCTGTAAGACAGGCTACGCTTCAAAAATTCGGAATGAGGTAGAGGAAGCTTCAAGTTTGAATCATAGCCGCGTAAGCCATAGTTGTGCAACTCGCTGGTTTTCTTGAATAGGTTTTTGAGTAGGTTTGGGGCATTGCCCTCTATAATTTTATACATTAAGATAGCCTTCTGAGTATTTCTTCGAGTTTCAAGATCAGACCAGCCGAGACTTGTTAGAATTTCGGCCGATCTGATATCATAACTAGAATGAGTAATTATGCGAGCAGCCCTGTTTTGGAGTTTCTGAAGTTTATCCTTCAGGACCTTCCCGCAATTACCCCATAAGCTAGAACAGTAATCGAAATGAGGTAAAACCAACGAGTTGTAAAAAGAAATAAGTTGTGGGATTGACAGAATAGATCTAAATGTACGAAGCATTCGCAGATTCTTCACTACCTTTGGAATAATGATATTATCTATATGACCATCCCAACTCAATTTATCGTCTATTAACACACCTAGTAATTTAGCTCTTGTGACTCGCTCAATGCTGAGAGATAGAGAGATAGAGAGATAGATAGGGGACACTTTTAAGTTTTTATTTCACCAGTTGTGGGAGGTTGCGGCAAGTTTGCTTCTGGATCAAAAGTGTGAGGGGATTTTTGTTATCTCAAGCCATAAATATCACTTGTACTAACTTTTAGTTCCTCGCAATTGTCGTAGGCGCTCATTTATAGACTATTTGAATACATTTATATATTCTTTATGGTAATGGAGTAATTTAATTGAATTTTCGAGCGGCTATTGTTGACCATGCTCTTCAAGGGAGAAAGCGCGTTGTCTGAGAATGTGGAATCTGGCTATTAGTCGATGAAGAATAATGCAAGCAGAATATTTCATTGGGGGAAAAGGGGATGATGAAGAACTCCAGATAATAGTTGCCTAAAATGTAGATGAAAATAACAATGCCCAGGAACGTAAACATGCTGTTTCGAAGAAAAAAAAGTGACACAGGGAAGTTCACACTAGACCGACATAATTTGTCTGAGTCCTTTGATTCATGAAAAACTTTAACAAAAATTGTTTGGCCTGTTGTGTTCGCACTACAAGATACCAAAATCTGATCCGCAAGAAGCATATGTCAATCATAATGTGACACTACATGACGTGTTCCATCACCTCTCTATTTTTCTTTTTCGCTTTTTTGCAAGGTCGGATTTATTACATGCAGAAACAACTTTATGATTCTGCTTTGTCCTTTGAGAGTCCAGCAAATTCAAAACCAAATTGTGCTCCGAATAATTAATGGAAGACGGCGACGAATATTTCAGCCGTATTGGATATGTATTGGCTACTTCTGGCCTTTCAAGCCTTCTTTGCTTGCTTCACTGCTTGAATAGTTGTAGCTATATTAAATGCCTGTAGTTTGCGCGCCATTTCTATCTGACTTAGTGTTTTGTTGCCTATTACCGGGTTGAGATGAATCCATTCGCGATCCGTATGAGCGCAAAATGCATATATATGATTTTGTAAGGGATTAAGAAATCTGACAGTTTTGACGTTTGAAAAATATTTGGTCCTGCTTCGAAGCAGGCCGACGGCGTCTTTGAAATTTGGTAGAGCGAGACAATTTTTGGTAAGGGATTGATCATTAGATAATTTTGATTACATGATAATTATTTTTTTGGTTCAACCCTTCCACGTCATATTTTCGTACACTTATATATTTTACTTGTAGCATAAGAGGTTGCACGATTTTTTTTTCTTTTTTCTTTTGAGGTTAAGTGCTTGCTCGACATTTTTTGGGAATTTACGCAACCCACCATCAACTATCTAATTAGCTAATGGTCCATCCCTAAGATAAAAAAAAATGCGTTCGCACTAGGAAACGATCGATGTTGACAGTTTTTTTTTTTTTTTTTTTTTGCAAAACAAACATCAATTTACGGGCACAAATTATCAATTATTATATATTTGATAGAAGGCGCTTGCCATATCATCGAATGTATGCTATTTTTTGTATTCATCGAATGTATGCTAAACTTATTGCAGTCAAATCTCGCAATCCCCAAATTATCAAAACTGGAAATCCCGCTTCCCATTCTGTTTTTAGCATCAACTTTTAAAATACACATTTTTTTTCCCTTTTCAGAATACATCCAATTCCCCCAGTACGGCCGCTGGTCTTTTCGAAAAAGAATATTGTCTTGTGTTTAAAGAACAAAAAAGCAATGGAACAGTTGTTGCCACCAATTTTGTGGTCAAAGTTGTCGACAAGTTCGAGTCAGAAAAAATGAGGGGCTACATATTTGAATTAAGGATGGTAGACAGTGGCAACTCCAAGACTTGGTAAGATTTTTTATGATGGTAAGATGGTATCGCAATACAACGATTTAACGTGAGCGTTAGGTTTACAGAATTAGGATCCCTATGGAATTATGTATTTGATTCATTTGTATCCGTAATCATGTGTCTTCTCATTCCTCACCATTATACAAATATTATATATATTTTCCACTCAAAGAAAGAAAAGAAGATGAAAGTAAAACCAGGTAAAGGAAATAGAAAACAACAAAAAAACATAAACATAAACAAAATGAAAAAAATTGGCCTCTCAACATTTACAGTAAAATCAAATGATTTTTTTTGTTTTTGAAAAAAAAAAAAATTCCGCCATATTGTTATAGAGAAGACCAAAATTGTCATGGTATTATTAAACCCGAACCCGAAGGAGAAAAAAGTGGTGGTTATTGAAACCAAATAACACATTAACTACTGACGAAAGAAAAAAATAATACACTGTTTCTAAATAGTTTGTTTAGGACTCAAACCACAAAAGATGAGTTTTTTTACTATTGTAGATTTAATTTTGGTAATAAGTAAAACATATCACCAAAAAAGAAATTATGATTTTTTAATCTCTTTATTTTTTAAGTTTGGTTTGGTTTAACTCCTTAAACCATACATTGTTAGATTTCCTTGTTGTTGTTTCCTTCCATATAATCGAAAACATATCATGTCTGAAATAAAAAGAACCTTTAGAAAAAGTAATCATTCAAATTGTGATTCAGTGATTGCAGATTACAATGAATGAGATGTTTTGAATTTTGACATTATTTGCTTCAAAATGCTCATTGTTTTTGTATAAGACCACCAGACCACCTCAATAAAAAGTAATATACAATTGCCTTTTATATGATTATCCCATGCTAACTTGTAACCAATTACATATAATTTACAGGAACTGTGCTCTTTCCATGCAGCAGCTCTGCAGCTCACAAGTTGTGTTTAGTGCACTGCAGCACACTTCTAAAAATTCACAGTGGTACAAGATACCAAAAGACGCCCCTGGATCGGTTGACCTTGCAACCCATATGTTTAGCCTTACTAGATTACATGATGAGAAACAGCAAGAAAACCCTGCCGTTCCCAAAAAGGTCATCAGAAAGGTATAAATTGATATGACAAAATTTGGGTTTTAATTTATGGGTTCACAATAACACATTAACGCAGTATAAAATACGGATGGTGCCCAGCAGCCCAGTGTGCACTAATGAGTTCTGATCTTATAAATTGTCATATATTAATCATTTCATAGTTTCCATCATGGCAAGGTGACATTTTTGTGGTGGACGAGGAGGTCCAGTTCAATGTGAGGAACAAGTGTCTCCTTGAACCATCACAAAGACTTATTTGCATTGCCGATCCCAAGGGTAAGAACACATTTTCAATATACAATTTTGAAGTGTGAATAGAGTATTTCCTTGTTTAATTTCTGACAAGTTATCTGGGGCAGATATAGCATAATGATTTCGAGTAGGGGAAGGGGGTTTCATTTCAAGAATACCACCTCATGCTACAGAAGGTTGTACTCATACATTTATACGATACCTAATTTATTCAGTATATTTAATGATATGCAAAACAGAAAACTAGAAAAAGAACTAGAAAAATATATACATCCATAAGCAGAAATTCTGATCCTTTTGTACGCATATATACGTCAAGTACATCAAAAGTATATCAGAAAAAAAGGGATATCATCCCTGATATTAATTTTTTGGGTTGTCTATCACTAGGGCTTTCGGAAATTTAAAATCTATAATCTATATTTTATTTGTTTCAGGTGTCCCTATTTCATCGGAAACGTTAAAAGAGCCCAAAAAAGAAGGGTTAACTAGTCTGATTGGGGCTATTAAAAGGTTAATGGTAAACAACTACCCGGCCGCATGCATGGCAATTGGGGGGGCTGTGATGTCCCTTGGGTATACTAAAATTCACAAAAAAAATTCATCGTGCCCAGTAGTCCTACTAACTGGGGACACTGAGACTGGGAAGTTAACAATTTTACGTTGTTGTATGTCCCTATTCAGCAACAAAAACATAAGAGGTAAAATAATTGTAATGTATAACAGTCCCTAATAGTTTGTGTTTTTTTTGGTCAAATTCTATATGACTTATGAATAATATATAATAAGAACTTATGATTGGTGTTTCATGTTTACTTAGCTTGACACGTTCATATTTTTAATATGATTTTGATGTGTATGTCACTTATCATTTGCAACATACATCCTTTTTTGAATTTTTTGGAGTTGAAGGCAATTATAATAATTACAAACAGTTACAAATAGTTACATTAATATATCACATGATTTGTTGTGTGGGTGACCATGAAATGAATGAATATCTAAATTAATAGCCATCACCTTCATGGTTGTATTCTAAGGATTTTGCTATAGAGCCAACAGCATGGGGGATCAGGCCCCCTACCCCTCCTGTCTAACATATTCTCAAATAAACTTTATTTCAATTTGTTGTTGTTATTATTATTATCATTATTATTATTGGTAAGTGTTACAACAAATGTTTCATCTTTACATGTTCTAGACTACACTGGTAAGAAGGCGCTCCAAATGGCAACGCTGAACCACATGCCATTTGGATGGGATGATCCTAGTTCCGCATCAGATGTTGCAGAGGTTGTACAAGGGTTATTTAATGGGGTAGGTTAATGTTTGCAATTAATTTATGTCACTCAATTATTTTCTTATCTGCTGCTGTGTATTATGTTGTGGTTTCAAAATGGGTATTGATTATTATCCATTTAATACATAAGCAATAGCATGAATTTTTTTAAACCCTTGTTTATTCTTGTTAATCTATACAATCATATAGGCTGGAAGACAAACCTGCTATTCGGATGGAGCCCCAATAAGGCCACCCATCATTACTGCAAATTTTGCTTGCAGTAATGATAAGAGGTAATTAAAAACTTAATCCATTTGCATTTAGGGTAGCTAGAGGATTGCCATATAATCATAACAGAATTTGTCATTTGAAAGCTTAATTACTTGAACATTTTCCACTCTTTAGAATTTTTTTCAAGGGAAGCACTGGTGCTATTTCAGGCACCAGATCCTCGTCACGAATACAGTCAAAAAAAGGCGATGGAGAGAGACCTAAACAAAGCTATTGATGGGGCGAGTTCCTCCTTCCTTGAATGCTTGTCAAGTGTTGTTGTCGCATGCGATGAAAGTACAGAACTGGAGGAAATCGCCCAGAAAGTCATCAGAGTGATTGCGAGGTCAAGGTGTGTAGACACCTACACTACATTACTGTGGTTTACTTTTGATGTAAGTATTTTTCTTCTATTTTTTATCAATATTCCTTTTTTTGAAACAGAAAATTGTTTAATACTTTCGTTTTGGGGTGGAATATTTTTGAAGGTTTGGTTGCATCAGCTTGCAATGCTGAAGTTCAGGATAAATATATTATTCATGTATGACAATGCACTCTGACATTTAACTTTGGAAGACCATATTATGATTATCACTGCTCAAGGAACGAGTTAATTATCTCACCATCACTAGTTTATAAATATTAATATCTATAATCCATACATTGCATAGCTTAGTATAAATAGATGTTAGAAAACCTTATAGCATTTTTGAAGTGGGTGGGATTGGGTGATGATTAGGGCTGCCCTGCCAAGTCCCACAGTAAGACAAGCGTTGTCGACCTGATGCCTGTTCAAAAATGAATATTAATTTTCCTGACCGATGTCATATTAATAGTTAATAAGTCCCTGTATGTCACATCCATGTATGTTAATTATGTATCTTAATTAATTGCAATATTGCAATATTCTAATGGTGGTATTAAAGGCGTACGTGTCGCTATCGTAGATTCAAATGTTACACAAGATGTCGAAAGTCTGTTTGAAAAGTGGGCCGGTATCAGTTTGCTTAATAATTTCCAGTACGCCAAAGGTGCAATAACTGCTTGGAGAGGCTACGGTATTGGTAAAGGAAAGGTGATAGAGAAAAAATATTTATAAGGTAAATAATGTCACAATAAAAGAATTTTTATTCCATCAAGCGAACGAATACTTTTGCAGAACTAGATCCATAGTTCTGTCACATTATATAATCATGTTGTATATAATTCATTTTATTTTCTCATCCCTTTTCTCACCCTGTTTTGCCGTTATTTATTGCTTTTTAATGACAGCTAATGAAATATTCCAGCTGAAAGAAATTCTCGTGAATATAAAGCTACAGATATGCTTATTAAGTTAGTTTGTATTCATGGCATCATAATTGTTGTTTTCAGTACCAAGCCTAAAGACCTTTTTCTAACGGAGATTTCGCAGTCGTAACGAAGGCTGACCAGAAAGAAAAGCAGAAGAATCCAATAAAAAAGGATGAAAAAGAAAGTCCCAATTCCAGCAGCGACAGCCATGGTTCCCTTTTCTGCTGTCCCAATGAAGGGTGTACCAGCGGTATACCAACTTGGAAAACCATATTTTTTTACGGAAAATGTGATTTAACTCCAGAGAAGCTAACCCTTATGGATAAAGCCAAAGTGGCCTACAATACCAAGCTAACTGGAGCTGCAGGTTTCTACCCCAGTATTCAAGGCTTTACGTCAGTGACGGATTCCAGTGAATGTGACCCTCTTCCTGCTGGCTAGGCTTTGAAAGTAGGAAAAAAAGTCTTCGCGTTTTAATGAAAAGTAAAAGGAGTACTTGGAAGGTAAATTCAGAATCGGCCAAGAAAGTGGACACAAGGTGGATCCTGAAATCGTTGCCAAAGATATGCGTTATGCCCGTGATTGCGAGGGGAACAGACTGTTTGAAATGAGTGAGTTTCTAACGGCAAAGCAAATCAAGTCCTTCTTTTCTCGACATTCCAGAAAGATCAGACGTGGAGGAGTTGAAGAGCCGAATGCTGGCATCAAAGCTGGCCTTGTGGCAGTTGAGGATCAGCAGGAATATGAGAAGACACGCCAATTAATTTTGAGGGAAGTGCAACTGGTGCATCCTATAGTTTATGACACGTATAATCTGTGCAGTCTGTACTACTCTGGGAAGCTCTCTAAGCTTATTGTACCTTTACTTCGTTCCTTTTGTGAATATTTAGATGTCTGTGTTGACCATATCAAGGTTCATTGCAAAGCTCCTTATTTTTCGCTGAGAAAGGAACTAATTCAATCATGTCCTTGCGCAAACAAGGAAAGTGTCAGACAGGCGTGACATAAACACTCGTTATCACTACCGGGTAAACATTACTTCCAAGTATCAATACGATTCCACCGTCTCCAATATTAAAGACAAAGACATTTTAGTTATTGTTTACCAAGTTTCCTTTATAACAAGTGGAATAATTAAGGTTTCCTTCCTTTCACCCAACCACCCACCCACCAACCCATTCATCCATCTATCCTTCCTTTCTTCCTTCCTTTCTTTTTTCCCCTTCTCTTTTTTGTTTTGTTTACAAACATATTTGGCCATTCCAACAATTCATATATTTCGGCTTCACATAATGATATGCATACTTTATGTTTATTATCAGCCGATCTTGTAAGCCGTAAAAATGTAACCGTATGTTTCTCTACCACAAAGCTTTCGATTCTTTCCTATATAATTTGTTTTAGTTGATCTTATCAGGTATGTGTGTACATAGATTTTTTTCCTGAAGTATGTAATTTCCTGGTATCGCTTGACAGGTCAAAAGGTCACCATTGTTGTGAAAGTACTATGTACATAAAAAGCTCTCAAAAGTTCCCATTTAAAGTGCCCGAGATTTGGATTTCGGTAATAAACTCTTGAAACGATTGTTCATCCACAGCATATAATCATAAGGCTAATCGATGTACCAGTTGACTTTAAATGCTTTCGTAAATGGTCAATATTTGACTTTGTCAAAACTGAATAAATTAGGCCCTTCTTCAAAAATAAAAATAAAAATTTCGTTGCATGCCAATTTTAAATAATCAAGCGAAGGTTAGGCGAACTTCAAATCGCTTGTAGAAAACAAAATTTGGGGCAAGGTACATCGGTAAAACTCGGCCTCATTCGCCTCTCAAAATCGCCGTTTTAGGCGTGAATTACAAGACATTTAAAAAATCGCTATTTAAAAAGCGGAATATCCAAAAAGTATTTTTCTGGTAATAAGAACCAAAAAGGCTTTCTTCTGGAATATTTTAGGAATTTTTTTTCGATTTTCCCGCGGTAGGGACATCCGCTCTTAACTCTGTGGATGACTCTGTGGATACTGTTTGTCGAGACGTAAACAAGGTGAGAAAAAATGAATTAAACACGACTGTGGGTATTTATATGGCAAATAGAATTAGTTTTTTTCCTCATGTCCTTCCCGTTTTTTCATATTGAAATAAATTTAATCAAAAGCCGACTTTTCAAAAAGTTTCTTTTAATTTAAGAAAGAAAAAAAAAGCTAAAAAACAATCAAACAATCAGTGACAAAACCTATCTTCATGTGGGAAAAGTAGCCCTTCTCGCATTTGTTGCAAGACCAGCAAATACCGTCTGGAGGGAAAAAGAAGAATAAAAATAATTAAGACAAAAGAAAGGAGGAAAATAAATGGCTACATATTTTATGCAGCTCAAAAATTGAGTGCATATGACTGTATCAGCTTTTTTTTCGCTCGTTTCTGTATTAGTTTGTGTATCTTGTGTAGCACGAACTACAGAACTTATAAAACTATTAGGAAGGATAAGATATTTTCTAATTCAGTAGTTACAAAATGACATACCAAAGAAGCAAAAAATAAATAAACAAAATAAACAAACAAAAATATGAAAAGCATAGTTGCTCACTTCTTTCACTGTTGCTATCTTTATGTTATTGTTGTAGATAAATTGTCGAAAATCATGGTGTTGCTATTGGCTGACGGCTAGAAAAAAAGTAAATCTCAAGTTAATTTTCATTTAAATTTATTCATTTAATCTTTGTTATACTATTTATTTCGTAATATTTTTTTCTGTCTTTTCAGAAAATGTCGAGAGAAAACTACTCCGGTAGGCATTCATTACAATGAATCTCTTTGAATATATCAAATCATGCTAACTACAAACGCTTTTGAAGAAAAAAACAATATCAATGAATTCTAGCTGTCTGAAAAATCGCCTAAAGTACTATCGCTTTTACATACGATATCCTTAGCTCTCCCCCAATAAAAGGGAATGCACTTGTTTCTTCTTATAACTTATTGAGATTTTGACCGACTATAAGGGTTTATATTGGCAGCTAAATGGGAGAAAAATATATTCCGTATTGGCCGTAGTGCGAAGGCCAATACGAAATACGTTTTCTTTCAACGCCTAAACGTATTGTTGACTAAAATTCGCAATAAGCTTTGTATCGCGATTCTCATAGCTTAAATTTTAAAATGAAGAAAAAAAAGCGATAAACAAGACTGTATTGAGAAAATCGGTTGTATCGTCGTGTACGGGAATTGTCAGGGGAATTCTATTCAAATGCAAATTTGGAGTAATCGGCTAGTAGTCGTACCCTACGATAGCATAAATTAAACTATAATAAATATTTATGTGCACATGCTAATGATACATCGTTTAAATATGACTCAAAAATGAGACCACCCAACCGAATTCGCTTCGTGGTCTAGTGGTTAGGTTTAGGGTTAGGGTTGGGGTTGGCATTGTAGTAGTCCTTTGGTGCCGAAGGTACCGAGTTCGATTCTTGGTGTCTTCACTTAATTTTTTTTCTAAGTGAGGAGAACCAAAATTTCTAAGTCTCACTCGTGTGTTCGGAAACTCTATGACGCACTTTGTTAATCCGTACACGACGATAGAACCAGAAAATCACTAACTAACAGTGGTCTCCAACGGTTTCAGGAAAATTGCCGAGCATTTTTTGAGTTTTCGCCAAAAAAAAATTATTTTTCGTAAGTTTGACCTGTTTTGTTTGTACTTTTAACACTACAATTTTTTTATTACAATTTGTTTTTATCTACTTTGTAAAACAAATAGTTAATAGAGAATTAATCTGAATTTACGATTTTTGTCATGAAATAAAAACCAAGTTTTCTTCGAGAGCTAGATTGAATAAAAAAATATATTTGGCGTTGTTTTTCACTCACCTTTAGCAGAAAGCGTAGGACAGCATATCATGCTCTTATCCTTGTATACCACAAGTCAGGAGATACGTTGTGAAGATCAAAGTCGTAAAAAAGAATGTAAAGCATGAAAAATCAATTTTCTGCCATGGATGTTGAGATTCCAATGTGAACCGTTGCATTCAGAAACCAGACTTAAATACCAAAAAAGTGCTGTTTTCGACGTCATACAAAGATCATGAGCCAATCACGTGCGGTATTTCTGAGCCCACAATACGGGTTTTAAGTAAATACATACAGGTGATTTTAGAAAATCTCGCGCGCTTATTGGTCAAAGAAACCCACATTATCACACGATAATCAACTCAAGCAAAAATCTGGGGGAAAATACTTATGAATACTTATGAATGTATAGTTACAGAAATTATACAGAAAATTTTTTTAACCAAGTTTGAACCCTTAGTTTCATTTTAATTTATTTGATGCAGTATCGGAATAATCTCTGTTCGCATATTTTGCGCACAATTGGACATTTTAATTTGGATGTGCACTTGCAACGCGAAATTTGAGTGAGTAGCACAAATGGGAAAATGCGAACATTGTTTTTGTGGAATTTTCTATTCCAAAATAAAAGAACGCCCATAAGTAAACGTCAATTATCAATGAAAACAGAAATAAAGATATTGCAGTCGATATTTGAAGTATTAAAAATATAAACTAATTATATGTTTTGTTTTTATATTACCAAATTAGATGACGAAAAAGAGGGGAAAAAGGACATTGGTAAATTTGTAATTATAAACTGATAAAAGTATTAAATAGATAGCGTTAAAAATTTAATTATTTCATATTTGAAATTAAGATAGAACATAAGTAATTTAGTGGGAAAGGAATTAATTACAAGACAAAAGAATACCACTGACTCTGAACTACTTTATTTATTTATTTATTTTTTCTTTGTATTTAATATATGACTTGATCACTAAATTACTGTTCTTTTATTCTTATGACAAAATTTTTAAAACTTTCAGGGCGGTTACCAAGTATACTTCGATGCAATATGTAATATGGAAAACAAGGGAGGAGTAATTTTTCATTATCATTAGCAACAACAAAGAACATACATGTATCAGATTTCTGATAATGTATGGTTAAAGGAAAATTATATCTTCTCGTCCCACCTGCCTGATAAAAAATAAACAGTCAGTATAATCATCAAATTTCTAATTCATAGAGATTGCAACTTGCTCTTTATTGATGCTTTTTATTATTAACCTGATTTTTTTACAATTTCTGTTTTTTTTTTCTTTTGTTGCTTTTTTTGCTTTTGTTTTTGTTTTGTATTGGTGATATTAAAACATGGATGAAGATGACACTATAAGAGGTAATAAATACAAAATAATGATACATTCCATTAGTAAGAGTGGTTTTCAAAAACCTGGGAAACAATTACTTTTTAGTTACTTTCTAATACTATGTTATACGATGTCTTAAAGCGTATTACATGTAGTAACCCATATGTAACGTTAAGTATAATAAGATTATAAGATTACTTATAAATACACTAGTAATTGTTTCACTAGTTTTGGAAAAACACTGTAATGCATATATTAAGATCCAATTTTCTAAGGTTTTCTTTCTTCTTCTGTATCTAGATAAAGTATTGAGTATACAATGAGCATCCCTATAACACCTTACCTTATCTATTAGACTTGGAAATTTTTTTTACCACAATTAAAAAATATTTATAAATGACCGATTATGGTTGCTCGAATCCTAGACCTTTTGATTACCTGTACCCTCCCTCTTATACCGTATACTAACCATTATATTAACTAATAGTAAATGAGTAACAAAAAAGATCTTAAATATTTCGATAGATGTCGTTAGCGCTACAGTAAACTATGTAAAGAATTGAAAAGTAGTTTGCTGAAAAACAATAATTAACTTTCATTGATGATGCTCCTTGGGACTTGTTTGTGCGCGAAATCCATTCTGAACTAAATTAGTGAATAAGTTGAATTTAACTCTTACACGTATCAATAGTATTTTTATGGTGTATAATAAAAGAATGTTGTGCATAAATCTTTCTTTTAGACCTTAGAGAAAAGTTGAAAAATGCTTTAATTAAAAAGAGAGGGGGAAGAAAATACAACAGTGAGTACAATTTGTCTCTATGTCTCTATATTTCTATTATCACTCCATAATCTCAAACAAGGTCTTTTTTAGTTAACTGTATCAAATTTCGCCCCTTTCCAAATTGAGATTAACTTGAATCACATTTTTTTACAAAAAACTGGAACTTTATATGCTCAGTGCTTAGAGAGTTTTTCTCAAAGAATCAAATTTCAGAAATAAAATATGAAATTAGAGACTGTATTTAAAATGCAATAAATTATTTTGTTTAATAATGTTTTTAGTCAAAATTCTAATAATTTTGTAAACAAGAAGTTCTAGAAATGCTCATCAATTTTGATTCCTGTAATTATCTTGAGACTGATGGCAAATAACAATATTTTTACATCCCAATTAAATATGTAATTCATTTTTCTATATATATCAGTAACAGTGTTTTTATGATTTAAATATGATAAAATCATTAATTGAATAAGTTTTTTTCAAAATTATTATCATTCGTGTCTTTCTCGTAAATATAGCAGAACTCATTTTACTTTTCCAATCCCCTAGAATCGAAAAAGAAATGCTACAGATGTTGTGGGATGGGCCACATCAGTAATATGTGCCCAACCGTTAACAAGTGTATGTATGAAAATATGTGCATGTTTCAATATTAATTGAAATTGATTTTTTATGAATTGATGATAATTATAGATAGCAAGATAAGGTGCAGGAAATGTCGTGGCTTTGGCCACAAGCGGGCTGAATGCCCTTCTGTAACGCCTTCTGTCGTTCGACCTCACAGCAGAGGTATGTTTTATATGACTTTCAAATTTCTTGGATGCAGACTGCCCATACTGTCAATAATAGGAAAGACCGATAAAGCATTGATTGCATGCTTTTCCTGTTGCTTGTTTTGATCATTAGGAAGATATGTTTTTTAGATTTTTTTCTTTTGGTTGAGGGGGGGGGGGGGTGGGGGGACGTGAAAATTGGCATAATTACATATTTATTGACATATATTGAGATAATTATAAATATTGACATATTTACATATCTATGTACATAAATCTGAACATCAAAAACTTGTCATTAAATAAAGACTATTAAGAATGCGACCGGCGGCGACACCAAATTTTTATCTGTCACGGCATCTGAAGGTAAACATCACAGTTTCACATTAAACGTGTTGGAAACCGATCCAAACTTAGTATTCTTTTCAATAAAGGAGTAAGTTATACCTCCAAGGCCAAAACGAATTAAAAGAAGTATTTTCAGGAAAGTTATGAAGTCAAAAATTTGCATAAAGCAAAATTCGATGATTCTCGCTTCGTTGAAAAAGCCTTTTTTTTAAATCGAGTTTCTCCGATCGGCGGCGTTTGTTTAAAACAAAAAAAAGTTCCCCGTTCTCAGCATTATTTCTTCTTTCACCCAATGTTTTTAATTTTTTGGGATCTTAAAATTCCTTTAAAATATAAACTATTTTCAGGACCATATTTATCGCTAATTACTCTAAATGAGCATTCGTGTCACGCAATGTTACCTGTTGGCAAACTTAGTTTTTAGACTTTTTAACTTCCTTTTTTAAGCATTAAATACCTTTTCTAATTCCATCATGTTATAACTTTTGTGTATACAATCACATTTTGAAGTTAAACTCAGTGCGAGTGAATTATTTTGAAACCTTTGATCATTACGCGTATTTAAAAGCATGCAGTTTGTTGGTTACAAGTCTGAAGTCTTGTAGTAAAAAAATCTAGTGTTCTACATGATGAGTTGCTCTTTCTTAAGTGACGCTTCGCCCTGTAGTGCTTCTCGTGAAAACATTGAATACACAACAGTTATACCAGTAACATCTTGTACTAATGACTTGAGCAGTCATCTATCGGCCCTGGGGATAAGCAAATGGATCGGGCGAAAGGAAGAAACAAATTTAGTTAAAGAAGTCGATTTCCTGTTGAATCGTGCCGGATTGATATTATGCAGTGAAGAAGAAGTTCTCAAGTTAAGAGTTTGTCCTAGACATCGTCATCAATTTACTGTCGGATGGGATGGAAGAAAACGGCATTCTTGTTTTCATAGCAAACACGTTGGTAAGCGAAAGAAAGAGGTGAATCCAATTCGCATTAATTTAGAGATGTCACGAAGTCTTCTAAAGTTCGAAAATCAAATCATTCCTATTGGAGCAGGTAAGTCTTCACTGCAAAAATGAAATATATAGAGACACCGAATTGATGAGAAGGATGCATGCAAGCTGTCACAAAACATATCAATCTGTTTGACAATTTGTACGCGCGTGCTACCATGGCCTTAAGGCTGAAATATACATAATTAAACATAATTGAATGCTTGTATGTTGATAATGCGTATGTTATCGTTTTCGTTATCGTTTTGCACTTATCATTTACTTCCCCGTGGGTCGACCCCCGGGGAATTGTTGGTGCATTTAACACCCTAAAAGATACCAAATCGCGATTTTGTAGCCCTAAGAGATACGACGAGCATCCCCGGTTCTTTTTCCCCCAGTCTCTTAACAACTGTTGATCTGGTTGGAAGCTAAAGAAAGGAACATATAGTAAAGATTTTATGTGCAGCATCTCAAATCACTCATGGTCACACATATTTTCATTCAACCAAAATCGTCTGTCATTTAAGACTGTCTTTTAAGCCTCGACACATCCCACGCTTTAAATAATGGCATTATTGAGAAGAAAAGAACGAAAGACGAATCTAATTTTATTTTACCTCTCTACTAGCTCAGGAATTTAATGACACAAAATCGCGCGAAGAAACCATAGTCTAGTGAGAAAAACTGCTGACCAAATGTCGAACAAATCCCGTGGGTATGTCCCTGTGTTCCAGCCAACCCATTCCCAAAGCTAAACATCCAATCTTAAATATGAGTCAGGCCGTAAAATACAAACATACCTTACTTATCATGACCATGAACTGTAATGTTAATATATAGACCAATGGCTGTTATCAAACAACGTTGATGCTATAATATACAAATAATTAACAGCGTTCCTTCTGGCAGTCAAGTTATTGTCTATAAGCTGCAACAGATTATATCTTCATCTCTTCCAGTTCTTTGTTCAAGTTGTAGAAAGCGTCACTACCAGTTGAAAAGAACTGGAGAACACGAAATGAAAGTAAGTTTAACTATTTATTTACATTTGGAAGGGTCTCTCATTCCCCGCGCGCATGTTTTGATTCAGTCAAATAATTTTCTAATCTCTTACCCTGAGAGTCCGCGTTACTTTTTGTCTGCGGCAGAACGTAACGCAGGCTCTGAGTACAAGATTCATCAATTTCTCGCAAATGTTCGTATAAAAGGTATAGACTCTTTTGGTGTATGGACTCATATAATATCTGATGTCTATAGACTTCAGAAGATCACGAAGAGTCAGTACCTGTTGTAAGCACGACAGACGGAGATGAGCACACGAAAGAACCAATCGATATGCTTGTGGACAGCACCATTCAAGACCTATCAATGCTTTCAATTGAAGATGAAGACCAGCAAGAAGCAAGTATGTGGATGGACGAGAAAGAAATTCAGCATCAGAAGAGGGAGCTTTTAAATAATACCTTTGTCCATCTGTCAGACGGTCGCAAAAGTCCGTTGTCATCGATTCTTAACACTCCATGGGAAGAGGTTTCAAATACTCAGAAAAATTATTACGTCCGAAAGGCTAAAGAGCTTCTGGAAACGGCATTGTCTGTAATTGCACCTGGACAAGAGGAGCAACTTTGGAATTGTCTGCGGTATACAGAGGTAGTTCCAGACAAGGGAAGTCCTAACAACGAAAGTACTACTAACCTCGAAAGAGGTGTAGTTGATACTCTGATTTCAGCTTATGAAGAGGCAGACAACTGGCAAACCAAACGACTGTTATTATCGCTGTTTGCTAACGAATTTAGTAAAACAAAACTTGCACAAATTATACCGGGCATTTCCAAGTGGAGAATCGACAGTGCACGAAGACATACGCAAGATGTAGGTGCGGGGAAACCTGTAGATAAGAAGCCAATTTATCGTACACGTCTTGATCCCGTGAAAACCGACCACTTTATTGACTTTATATCTAGACCATGCTTCCTCCAAGATGTTGCATACGGGACTCGAAATCTTAAAATGGATTCCGGTGGGCACGCTGTTATTCCTGCAGTTATTAGAACACTGATACCATCAAGGATTATCGCTCAATATAAGTCATATTGTAGTGATATACAATTTGAACCAGCAAGTGAACGAACATTGTTTAGAATCTTAGAAGTGTGCTCGGCTTCTATGCAAACTTCGCTGCACGGCCTCGACTACTTGGTAACCGAAGGCGCCCAAGCATTTGAATCACTTGAGTGTATCGTGGAAACTCTTTGGTCATTAGGAAATGTAAGTGAAAGCTGGTACAAAAGGTGCAAGCAACAGTTAAAAGATGGAAGAAGGTATTTAAAATCAGATTTTAAAGTTCATGTTGGCGATAAGGAAAGAACCGCTGATCACTGCATTGTGTTTTCATTGAGCGATGTCACTGATTTTTCATTTAAGAAAGCATGCAGCCATTATGAACATGAAATCACATGCCACGCCTGTCAAGAAATAGATGATGTTATTGAGGAAATCAATCAGAAGATAACCGAAAATGGCTCATGTACGAATGATGATTCAAATGCACGACTAAAGTTTGAGCATAAACACGCAAAGGAGGCAATTTATTCTTGGAAAGCCCACAATCTACGAACAGTTAATCAAGCGATTGCAAAGCAAGATATTCTTTCTAAGCTGAGTTCTAATGGCTGCCTGATTATTATGGACTGGGCAATGAAATTTTTACCCATGTACTTTAGAGAAACAATGAAGGATTTTTTCGGTAAGAGAGGAATTAGCTGGCACGTTAGTGCAGTGATCCTAAAGCAAGATGGCGATTTTATTGTACAATCCTTTGTTCACATCGTTCAACATAGTTGCACCCAGGACTGGCTTGCAGTCGCTTCTATTATTGAGCATTTATTGGAAACGATTAAGATTGAACAACCACATATCACGGAAGCTTATCTTCGATCTGACAATGGTGCTTGTTATCATAATGCCCCTTTGATTTTCGCTCTATCATCTATTGGCACTAGAACAGGAATTGGAATTAGAAGATATGATTTTTCCGAGCCCCAGTCTGGTAAAGATATGTGCGATCGTAAGATTGCGCCGATGAAAGCTCATATTAGGAGATACGTTAATGAAAAGAACAGCGTCACCACTGCAAGCGACATGAAGAAGGCGCTGGAATCACATGGTGGGATCAAAGGCTGCAGAGCTGCTGTTGTAGCTATTAACACCGCTAATAAACGCGGTACTGAGCATAAACTTAAAGGAATCAGTAAGCTCAACAACTTCGAGTTTGAAAAGGAAGAAATCCAAATGTGGCGTGCATATGATATTGGCTGCGGCAAGACTGAATCACTTGAAGGAAAACAGACTCAAGGAAGGACTGGTTTGACAGTATTAGAGCCGTTCGGATCTACACCACCTTCATATTTGACATTCAAACGAGATGCTTCTAAACATACGCCGAAATCTGAAGTTTTTTTCTGTCATGTCCCAGGGTGTGTGCTTACCTTTGCTAGCGAGGACGACGCTGAAGCTCATATGGATACAGGAGTTCATAATCTTGTTCCAGAAAGAGAAAGTTTGTATGACTCCGTAAGACGAAAATGGGCTCAGAATGTTGGAGAAATGTGTTCCAACACGGGAGAAGTAAATTTTGCAACCACAGACAAAACCGCTACCAATTCATCAACTGCAAACAAATCAGGTCCCAAAGAGAGAGTATCACAAGGATGGGCACTGAAAAGCCAGAAGGCGTGTGCAAAATTCCCAGCTCATGTCAGAACATATTTGATAGCGAAATTTAATGAAGGTTTGGGGAATGGCCAGAAAGCTAGTCCAGCAAACGTTTCTAGAGAGATGCAGAGGGCAACAGACTCTGAGGGGAAACTATTCTTTACTCCAGAAGATTGGAAAACAGAAAGACAAATAGCCAGCTTTTTCTCACGCTTATCAGCACTGCAAAGAAAAAGTGAACATCCGGTGACCGTCGATGAAGAGGACAACTTAACTGAAGGAGATTACAGAGAATTAGAGGCAAACATAGCCAATGAGGATCTCAGGAATGCCGTCTACAATGCGGTTGATATAGAACACCCAATTACATTTGAGGAACGCAACATCTGTGAAATGACAAAGAACAACAAACTTACAAGTTTCAAGACTGCCCAACTTGAAAGTATTTGCAACCTTTATGGTCTGGATGTCGAGAGGTCAAGTCAATCAAGAAATTTAAAACGCCCTTATGTCAACAGCATTACCGTGTTTGTCTCAAGTTGTTCGTGTTTCAAGCGATGACCGGGTACACTTACCCAATTTTTAATTACAGTAAAAGGTCAACGTGCATATCATATCTGAGGTGCATAAATCGAATATTTGCCCTCTTTTTCTTTGCAATTAAAATGGAATTTGAATCGCCAAAAAACGCCGCTTATTTTTCCACTTTGACTTCACTTATAGGTTGAAAATCAGCTTCAAGAATATAGGAGTCGATCGATGACCAGCGCATAAGCAGCAAGAAGTGATATTGCGTCGTTCGAACTTGCTATTTTCCTTGCTTGTTGTTGTTGTTTGCAACTGAATGTTTTGGAACCAAAGTGACGCGACAATTGTAAAAAGTCGCCCCAATCTTCTGGACAGAATTAAGCTATTTACGACGTTCGCGGGCATTGCTCGCCCGCATCTTTCTGCGAATCGATTTTCAATCAGTTTTGTGCGCCTGCGCACTTCGTGCTGACGTCATTCGAATGTTTTGATCAGCGAACAAAGTGATATATCTCGAAAACTACTTCAGATGCTTCAGATGGAATATCTGGTTGTTTAAGACATTTTTCACTTTTTTGACTTCCATTTTCACGCGGTACACATAGAGCGTATTCAGCTCGCTTTATTTTTTTTTCGCAATTCCGTCAAAATTGTACGGCTCATAAAAACGAAGACGGTGACCCCTCCTATTTTCTTTTTGTGTATTTAAAGTGTATATCTTAAAGTAATATCTTAAATGTTGGGCTTTTATAGAGGTCTTCATTACGGTGCGTGATTGTGTTTACATACGGCTTTGATCATTGACAATATGGTCCGCTCGTTCCTTGATCATCGCTAATAAAAAGGAATAAACACTTAAACACCACCATAAAATCGAGAAAAATTGTATACTTTTTTCAGAACTAAGTTTAAAAGTTTAAAAAGCTTCTCAAATGTGGTTTGCCAACAGGTAACATTGCGTGACACGAATGCTCATTTAGAGTAATTAGCGATAAATATGGTCCTGAAAATAGTTTATATTTTAAAGGAATTTTAAGATCCCAAAAAATTAAAAACATTGGGTGAAAGAAGAAATAATGCTGAGAATGGGGAACTTTGTTTTGTTTTAAACAAACGCCGCCGATCGGAGAAACTCGATTTTAAAAAAAGGCTTTTTCAACGAAGCGAGAATCATCGAATTTTGCTTTATGCAAATTTTTGACTTCATAACTTTCCTGAAAATACTTCTTTTAATTCGTTTTGGCCTTGGAGGTATAACTTACTCCTTTATTGAAAAGAATACTAAGTTTGGATCGGTTTCCAACACGTTTAATGTGAAACTGTGATGTTTACCTTCAGATGCCGTGACAGATAAAAATTTGGTGTCGCCGCCGGTCGCATTTTAAGGGGGGGTGGTCGATCTCAAGAACGAAAGGGATTTCAAATCTAATAATATATGTTTTCAACATAACTAGTCAAATGCATAAAACAGCCAAAGTATGAAAAGAATCGGCCGACCCCCATCCGTTCGACCTGCCCGGTTTTCTCAGACACTCACTCTTAAGTTATTAATAACAATGAATAATTAACTTATATTTTGACAAATCCATCTTGATTTAATTTATTGTATGTTGATCGATACTTACTCATTACAAGTTCAGAGATGTTAACTTTTGTGATTATAATGAATAGTTCTCCTTATGAATTTTACTTTCATCCTTTCTTATTTAACTTTGTCTTTATTTTCAGCCAAAAACTACAGACATGTTAGCAGTAATGATGGAAAGGTGCAGCTTCCATCAAATGCAAAAAAATACAAAGTACATAGTTCAAGTTTATAACCATTAATACTTGGTATGTAGTGTGGTAACAATTATGCAAATTCCCTATATCACTTTTCGCTGAAGTTCACATTTTAGAGTAGTTAAATTAATCAGGTCACCATTCACTTAAAGTGCTATTAAGCCTTAACACAATATTTTCAGATTCGATTCTTACATAGTGAATAGTTGATTGTGAAAATATTTCATCATTTGAGGGTAGGGTCTTTAAGATAAGAAGGTTTATATATCCAATAATTATGTTAATGAACATAGTGTTACATAATTAAAGAAACATTTAATATGCTCTCGTTCTGGAATAATGGAGTATTTTAAAACCTTCACCCTTTTACTTGTGACTCTCACAAAAGTTATTGCAAATTTGTTCTCGAAAAATGTCCAGCTTTCAGTATTAAGAGTTGCCATAAAATAACTCGAATCTCTAAAGGTTTAGAAGCACTTTAAGATGTGCACATGCATGTGCTAACTCGTTTCATCCCAATAGGATCATTTAAAAATATTCTCTTCTTCAGGACAGTTCTTACTATACTTAAATATGTAATATTTTAAACACATCATACCCTACATATACGAGTCAAATCCTGAATGGTTATGAACTTGAACTGGTCAATTTTTAAATTGAATGATACTTAATTTCATTCATATTTTAAATGGTTAAATTTTCTTGTTTTCTTACAATTAGGTCTAGGGCAACAGTCAAACTTTCCATGTACCGAACTTAATTCCATCAAAGGATGCTGCCTCATTATTACATGATATCCATTGTTTTTAATGAGTTCGGTGCATGGAAAGTTCGACGTTTGCCAGGCTAGGCCTTTAAGTTAAACAGCCGATTTTGTTTTAAATTTTTGAAACTAGACGTTAAATACTAAATATTAGACTATAATAAACCTGAGTTTTAAAAAGTACTACAATAGGGGAAGGTTGTCAATTGGGATGCAAGTCCTGTATCTTCCCCATGTCACGTTTTATCTCTATACAACTGTGTTTAGCTCACCTAATTTATTAGATCACAATATTGTACCTCAGGTTGTAAATAGTGACGAATAAACTAAACTAAACTAAACTAAACATCGGACTAGAATACCGAAGACGTGGGTTCAAATCCTGCCAAGGGCATATGGTATTTTTCTCTTATTCTCTACTAAACTAAACTAAACTAAGAAGACCCTAATTCCATTGTGTTTTTTTTGATTACTGTACACTGTATTACACTTTAAAAAGTAATTTTTATTTCACAGGTTTGATAATCGACTTTACTCTGGAGCAAGCTGTATGAAGGTTGGATAAAGTTATCCACCTGATAAGAGTTATCTAGTGTACATAATATACCATTTTCGAATTTATACAATACCACTGTGTTCCTTAATTAACAGACTCATTTGCTCAGGCTTAGCCTCTTTCCAGTGTCTAAATATTCAGAAATACCAACAGTAAATTAAGAATGTGCAATTTTGCATGGTAATAAAAATTCTTTGTAATTCTAGATACTTTCACTGGAATGCATGAAAATTCAAACTAATTCCATACCAAACCAAGGCTAAGCCTGAGCAACAGATAATTCAAAACTGTAGCATTTGTAAAGGTTTTATCTGGTGGATTGAGCACTATATTCACCCATCATACAACTAGCCTGTGATGTATTGCTAGTATAATATGGGTGTTTGCTTGTTTAATATTATGTAGTTCTAGAAACATACCCCACGTCACTTACACAGCGATTTGCAAGGGATGGGGGAAGGGGGTGCCATAGAACGAACAAAATTGGAAGAAAAGAAAGAAGAAAATTGGAATTTCCAGGTGTAGAAGTGTGTTTGATTCCTCTGTGGGTGGGTATGATTAATTTCTGGAACTACACATAATTTTTTAACTGAAGCCATTAGATAATTTTGTTTACCTTAGACAAGTACCAGGATAATTAACAATTAGTTTTTGATCCTGTATAGTTTACGAGTCAATAGCCTATGATGTTGAAGGCTAAAAGGCCACTCACTTGTAGGTCATTAGGGTGAGAGCTCTAATTTATCTTTTGACTATCAAACACTGTTTAATAGATCCATTTATCGCTAGACTAACAAACAACGACTAATAGGTCCAATAAATGGATGTAAAAATATTGAAAAATAAAAATATTGATATAAAAATTAGGGTCTAAAAATTTTTTAGGGTGTTATTTTGGTTTTCATAAGTGGCACTTTTCCCTACTAGAAGTAGTAGACCACTAGTAGCTCACCCAATCAGAGGACTCACAGGATTGGTGATAGACTAATCATTTTTCACTAACTAATCCTCACATTATTTTTTTGAATGTTTTCATTTTGTAATAGCAATTTGCAATTTGCCAGTGAATAATTGATGAACAAATATTAATTCGTTAATTCCATATATAACATATTAATCTGATGTATTACATTGATTTGTTGTAAACCCCAATTAAATGTCTTTGAGCTTGAATCAAAAGCTTACTGGGTACTGTGCCTTCTTTGGTTTATCTGATAGATGGGGAAAAAACGTTCAAAAGTAAGCAGTCACCTTGATAACTAATATTTAACTCCATCGTTTTAAAACTACTAACTATAATGAAAGAAAGTGAACTTCCACGAGCAGTGAAGACCAAGTTTTATTTATTCGCCTTTGGTGTTTTGAGGCTAATGTTTATGGTAAATTAAAAGTTTTTTTCTGATATAGGACTTTAAAATTATCGATATACACAGTCTGAATTGGGAAAAAAGCATGAAATTTCATGCAGGGTGTTAATTATCAAGCTCACATGTTAACAAAACGTAATGATTATCACATAAACTTGAAAAGTGAGTGTTGAGTGTGAGTGTAAAATAAAAAGTTTACTTAGCATCACAACTGTAATAAACTTACCTGTTTTCGATTTTACTATATGTATTATGGTTTCAAAATTGTTCACAACTGTTGTTTAGTTTAGCTTGCAGTAGATATCTGAAATTAAGAATATATTACCTAAACCAAGCAATTCAATGACTATAAAAATATCAATAAAAATCGTTAAGGTTATTTTAAGAATATATTGTGATATACATTTTTGGGCTTTTGAGAAGTGAGTACAGTATAGTGTATAATAGAGTGCGGGGTGAATCAAATAAAATGGGCTGAATAGGGCCCTTTGGAAATAACGGTGACACGTGTCTACATTGAGGAACTAAATTGGTTTCCTGTCCAATAAATTTTACATTTCATTATTGACAAAAGCTTGTAATTTTGAGAATATTACCATGACAAGAGAAATGATATGAGAAGTCTCTGGAATTATTGAGAATTCGCGTTTTAAGTTACTGTCAAGCACTAGAAACCTACCCGCCATGACGTGGGCCAATGTAGTACTAACCGGGAGGGACTGGTCCGATCGACTCCTATTGAAGTTGGCCGAGATCGCCCTGGCAACGAGGTTAGGTTGATATGCATATCCTCGCTAGCTGATTTTGATGTAGTATTTAAAAAATTGGATTGCTAATGGATAATTGTGCTTCTAAATAGCTTAAATCCCTTGACAAAAACGCGGAACTAAGAACTAATATGTCATTCTCGATAACCCGAGGGTAATCTCCTTTAAATCAAGCAATTTCCAAATTATTCTCGTGAGGTAAGCGATAAAAATGTCCTCTGCTTCCAAATCGATTTCAACACCTGAATGATGTGTGCATAATCTTAAGGCGAGTAATAAAGTTAAAAATGTATCATTTCTTTTAATGTACTATTGAAAAGTTACAGTTTATTGAGATATGGGACCTGGTTTCTTTGATGTAAGGTTGATGTAACCAATTTACCATTCGAATTTGTTGGTACTGTAGGTCTACCGGTAGCCTCCTAACGATGATGAAGTGTTGAAATCATGATCATTAAAATATGTCTGAATTGCCTTCCATAGGTTATAGAAAATTGGCTTAATTCAAGGCTATAACTAAATTCCTCATA
This sequence comes from Actinia equina, assembly GCA_011057435.1. Classification (NCBI taxonomy): domain Eukaryota; kingdom Metazoa; phylum Cnidaria; class Anthozoa; order Actiniaria; family Actiniidae; genus Actinia; species Actinia equina. The sequence continues at coordinate 231,940 of WHPX01001069.1, read as the reverse complement.
CTTACAAAACTACCTATCTTACATTTAATTCAGATAAAATTATAAGAAAGTGAGGGTAGGATTTGGATACTTTCCAGAACTGCACAATATGTAATGACTATGTTCAGAACCAAATATCAAATCATGTAAATGATAAGAGCTGAATGATACACGGCAGCCCATTTTAAGGATGTCTCTAGAAAAAGATTTTTTAATAATAATTGATGTGTATATGACACCATTAGCATTTGTTATGTGTTAGCTTGGCAAAGTTGTTAGGATAAAATATTCACAATGTACACCATTTCATTTTGCAGGCGTACAAGAGACAACTGAGCAGCAAGCCTGGACAAGAGTATTATAGCAAGTGTGTTGATTCGGTGATTGCAGGGCTATTGCATTAAATATTTGTCCAGACTAGTAGGTGAAGTGGCGACTACTCGACCTCAGAGTGTTGCATGTCTTGTCTACTGTTCAGAACAGGAAAATGGCAAACATAACTCACAACAAACGGCAAAAACACACCAAAAAATTCTTTAGACAAATAAATAACACTCGTATTTCATAAACTGAATAAACAAAGTCTACATGTACATTTTGACATCATTTAATTTTTAACAAATCTTCAACAATATTTTTGTGAAGCGGAAAACCACTCACATGATACCACAGGAATTCGATGCGAACCCCAAACCCCCACCATTGCCCCATATCTTCAAATCTTCACTTTATTCCCACCTCTGGTAGCATAATTGCTGGTCATAAGTGATTTTATAATCTACATTCCCCCACCCTATCCTGAGTTAGGGGTAAAGGGGGTGGGTTTACTTTGACTAGTGCATTAGCTTATGAATTATATAATTAGAGGGTAATTATGCCAATCTTAGTAGGGTTCTGAAGGGTAAAGAAAGTCCTTTATTATTATTATAATGTAATTCATCTTACCCTATGAAATAAGAATGGTTTCTAATGGTATTCCCAAAGCACTTTTTTCTTGATTCACACAACCAGTACCTCATTGTATGGCAGGTCAATATTTATAAAGAGAGATATTACCAATATTTTAATTCTTAAATTTCATTATTTTAATTATTTATTTATTATTTTAATATCATTCAAATTATATAAATGTTTTTATTGAGTCTATGTTACCTTTATTGGGGAGCGATTCTCAATGGGTAATCAGTAAGCAGTTAATTCACAAAGGAATTTGTATTTTAATTATACAGCTTTTTCTCATTATAATCCAATATAGGTAACTGTCCAATAATTTTCTTTATTGGACAGGTCTTGTTGATATGGGATTAGTAAGGCAGCTATATAATTATTAATAGGTAATGGGATTTCATCCTCCCCAATCAAGAAATATTTAGACTTGAAGAATTTCTTTGACTGCAAAATTGGACTCAGCGTACGGCCTGTCACTGCACACAATATTACTGTCACGGCAAAGATAGAGGAGCTGCAACAATCCACCTGCCTTGTTACTGTCAGCTTCCTGTGCATGTCTGCCGTGATTCACCGCTTTGATCTTTGCTACTGGGTGATTTAGAAGGCTATTGCATTCCAGCAGCTTACTTTTGTTTCGTTCAATTTCCAGGCGATGGGTTGGGAAGACAAAAAGACCTTGATCATCCATTCTCTGTAACAGGTCCTCTCCATGCGTTCTTAAGAGATTGTGCCACTGGAACTGTCGAAGCCAGTTAACCTGCTCTTACGTAGATGTATATGTTCGCAAAGACATAAGTACATCTCGCAACTGTACTTCAGATTCAGATTGCCTTACAATCTGAGTTAGTTCAACAGCACTGTCAAAGTTTGTCCAAACCAATCGGCCATGATTGGAAGGTGCACTACGAGCATCTGGAACATATACTGGTGTGTCACAGACAGGAGGTAACTGAACATCATCTCCCAAGATAACAACTGGAATTCCTCCCCAGGATTCCCTTGCAGTGTTTCCTCTGTTCATCCCTTACCTTAAATGTTGCTCCATCCACCCCATCGTAGTGCGACCAAACATTGATCGTTCATCTCCGACCAGTACCTTCACCTTTTCATCTTGTCTAGAACAGGCCCTGATGGGATTGTCAGCTCATTGCAAGATCTTCCACCTGTTGGAAGAGATATAAAAATGTGTGCAGTGTTGCCTTGCACTAGGTATGCAGAGTTTCCAGTTGGTGTGATAACCTGTATTGCTCCATTCGTTCCAAACACCTGTCGTACCAAACGTTGTAAACATTTGATTACAAAAGACTTTCAAGTCCCCCCAGTTCCAGAAACGATAAGTCGAAGTGGGTGGTAATCCTCAGGACTCTCAATGAAGTTATACATGGTGTATAGGACTAAACTCACTATTGACCTCTGTTCCTTGTTAAGAATTAAGGGACATACGTCTGGCAGTTGGACATCTCTGTTCCCTGAATTGCTTCCCTCGTCCTCTTTTATGCGATCTTGAAGCCAATGCTTAGCATTTTGAACTACAGGCACTTGAACAGAAGTGCTACTCCAGTCAAACTGATCTCCACCATCGTCATACTGGAAGTCATTTTGCACACCCTCATATCGTTGATTGTGGCCTGCATAAACATCAACCCAATCTGGTTGCTGTTCTGCTTCACTTGCATCATCCTGGTCATCACCCTCTTCATACTGTTCCTCTGGTTGATGATCTGCCAACTACTGGGCTCTTCTTACCTGAGCCTTAACAAAATTAGGACACTCATCACAGATGACAAATTCTTCAAAACGTTCAATCCCCATCTCTTTTTACGTCTTGCAAGGTAAACCAATTGGGCCAATGCAACAGAAGCATTGTGCAACAATAATCCACGTTCAGTGGCCATGTTGCATGAGTGGCACCACCACTTACCACTGGAACCTTTCCATTTCTTGATGCATACTCATACCGAGAGCATCGCTCTTCACATGATCGTGCAAGATATTTGTCTAGTGAGCTACTAGTAGTCGCAGTATCACCATTTCGCTACAGACGTCTTGATCCTGTGAGTGATATGTAGGAAAACTGCCTGGTGCAACGCCTTAGTGCTAACCCACTAACTGTCTTCATGAGTAACTTTGCACAAATCGACATTGCAGACATTCCATCACTTCCTTCAGTTGTATTAACCATGTCTCTAAATAGATCAGTTGTTGCACCAGTTGGTTCATTGTCCACACACATAGTCATACACAGCTATAATTTCATCTGCACTAGGAGTGTCGAGATCTGTCCAAGAAGGAGCAGGTTGACTTCATCATGACCCATCTAGATAGACCTGCTAAAGAAGAAATCAAAATCTACCCGAAAAAAGATCTAGCAGACCCCAGGTTTATCTTCGAGAAATTGGAGGAAGCTTTTGGAGAGAAGAGATCAACCCCACAGTTGCTGAGACTAATCTTCGAGAGAAGGCAGAGAAAAGGCGAGAGCTTGAGGAGCTTCTCACACGCCTTGAACGAACAACTGAAAAATAAGTTTAGAGTGGACAAGAGTGCTGTACCAGACTTTGAAAAAACTCTGAGAGACCAGTTTGCCGACAACGTTCGTGACCAGCTCCTAAGGAAGGAACTTAAAAAGTCTATACGCGAACACCCTGACTGTACATTTCTGGACATTCGGGAGGAGGCAATCAGGTGGTCAGAGGAAGAAGAAAAACCTGCACGTCTGACAAAGCATGCAGAAGTAGCAGCAATGGACACATCATCGACGTCCCCAATGGAGAAGATGTTGGAGGTTCTAATAAAGCAACATAAGGCCTTGCAGGAAGTGACGAGTTCTTTTAAGAGCGACTGTCTGTAAGGGTCGAGAACCTGATTTCAGCGACCACTTGGTCAAATTCTTCATACTTTGCCTGAAGATACCCTTGGATGGACCATTTACAAAAATCATATTAAAAGGTTCCAGCGGATTTTTATTTTTGAGAAAATCCCAAAAGAGTGAAATGGTCGCCAAGCGCCGGTTTTCGGCTTCGATAATCGTCCCAAGGATACCCCAAGAACAAATGGTCGCTGTGGCTACAAAATTCGCCCAATCGAGCTGAAACTTTTCACAAACCTAGGGTAACATTTCAGCTTTTAAACTAGCTATAAAACTTTGCTGTATCTGGAAGGAATTATTTATTATATGTCGAAATACTAACGGTACTGAAAAATTACCGAAAGAAAGGAGCTATGTTTATCGAGCAAAAGCATCTACTGGTACCTAATTTTCTTGGGAATAAAATTGATTTCCTTAAAGATAAGCTATTAAAGTTAAACTGTACCAAATTTGAAGCTCAAAATCGAAGTATTTCTCAAGTTATTGCTTTTCAAAAACATTGTTTATTTCTTACTGGTTTAAGGGTCAAATGTCAACAAACTACAACTTCAAAGATTCCAGTTAATGCCGGAGTCGAATTGAATGCTTTATTACATGCATGGAAATTGCACTATCAAAAGACCGAGTTTTCATAGCTATCCATTTTACATTCTGTTACTTTTTGAATGCTAGCGCTGTTTTTAGATATTTCTTTCAGTTTAGGTAGTTTTTTGCCGAAAGTTCCCGTCGCTGGCACTGAGTAAAATTAAACAAACACGTAAACATTTACCTGAATTAATTGTCCTTCTGGCGTTACAAGATATCCACCTTCCATTGCATTACTTCTTGCCACTTCTGCCATTCTGAATCTTCAACATTACTATTGTTCTCAGTACCTTTTATTGATCTACTTTGAATATCTTGGAAAGAGCAAAACAATGGCCTTCTTAAAAGTCACAAACAGATGATGCCTATCTACAGTTTGTCGAGCCATCTAACGTAATTTTAAAATAAGTACACATATGAAGCCCTCGTAAATAATACAACGTATCTTACAAAGGACACCATTAGTGAATGCTTAGTGAAAGCTATAGATTCGCAGTCCCAGAATTCGTTACGTAACGAATGTAGACATTTACGGCCTTATTAATGTGTAACACAATACCTGAATCGTGCTTGTGTGACAAAACAAACTAGGTATCAAATATATGTTTTCCAGTATTTCGTAACCTTTACTAGTAGTATTGTGGGCTGAATTTCGCAATCACATAGCATGAGTTTGTCTTAGACCAGATAATGGATTTTTGCGAGTATCGCACTCTTTTGGAGAAACTTTTTCCGAGGAATGATATTACTGTTTGCGGCCAGAGTACAGAATATCCTGGTCATCTGGATTTTATTCCGCTTGGGTCCTGTACAAGAGACGTACAGGGTCATCTGCGATCACTGCAACTTGCTGCTGACGAGGGGGTCGAGAGTGAGTTAAAACTTTTGCTAACTCGAGCAGGTAAGTAATTATTCCGAAAAGCTCATATTCTTAGGAAATATAATTTACGCTGCATATATCAAATGAATTTTTCAGGTGTTTTCTGTGTGGACGAGCAGCACAAAATACTAAGTATATGCCCGCGTCATAGAGCTGACTTTGGAATCCGGTGGCGGTCGAGAAGAACGAACTGCGCAGCCCCACAAAGTATTGCTACACACACAGCTAATGCGAAGGGGAGTCACCGCATCAACAGCAAGCAGTCTTGGTTGATCTTGAAGACCACAGGCATACTTATTTCCGTCGGATTACGTAAGTACTAATCCGCTTTAGTCATGAGGTTAGGGTTAGGGTTAGTTCCATGATGTGTGATGTAAATACTGTCAGGAAGGTTGGAGGGAGATATTTAGAACTATGCATGTTTCAATGCTCTTCTACTACAACTATGACTAGCTACACTGGTGCTCATTTTGTTCTAAATCTTTTGGACAGCAATATGCACCAAATGTCGAGAACATGTCAACAACAGAATAGTTGATGAAGACAAGACTTCTGCGGCGTCAATTGAGGTACGGAATTGTAATAAAATTCGTCAAATCTGTGTACCATACTAATGTGATTCCATAGGTCGCAGTTTCCGCTATTTGTGGAGGATTTTTGTCTACGAAAATTTTGACTGGGGGTGAAACGGGAAACCAAATAACTCCAATTAGTATATAAATTGATATTTTCCTAACGACTTCTTCTATAGCAGAGTGCAGAAGCAGTGCATTCCAGTGAGGACAGCGACAGCTCTAACAGCTTAAGCAAGACGTTTTCCAAGCTAAAAATATCAAGTCAGCAACATGATGATACTTTCCTCAGCCCTGAGAGTGGGAGTACTACCTCGAGTGATGATGCTGGTGCTCTTTCTCTAGATGAACCACGTGATAAACTGAATCGGTTTCTGGTTTCTCGGGGAGTTGCGCCCATCACACAACCATGGCTGGAGTTGGAGACTGTAAGTGCCACCACCAAGTGGCGTTATACTGCACGCGCGGTGGAGGTTGTCGCTGCGGTCCTTACAACCATCAGTCCAAATAATGCAGGAGCTCTGTGGCAGGAAATTGAATCTTCGACAGCAATATATAAAGCCCTTGGAATAGAAGAAATTTCTAATTCCTCGAGAGAATATCTCCAGGCCCTTGCAGAGGCATATAACAACGCAGAAAGTTGGGAGAGCAGAAGGCAGGTTCTTTCAATCATGACGGGAATTGCTAACTACAAGACAATAACATACTTCATTCCAACACTCTCCAGATACCGCTATACAATTGCTAACCTGCACCACTTGCAGTTCGGACGTGGAGCCCCAATCCAACATCACCCCACAATCCGAATGCGCGTAAACCGAGGACAACTCGATCACTTTTTATCATTTATCACAAGCCCTCACCTTATACAAGACTTACCATTTGGACAGAAACTGCTAACACTATCAACTGGTAGAAAGATCGAAGTGCCAAACGTTATACGAACTGTGGTACCCGAGCGAATAGTAAAGCAATACAAGGCGTACTGCGACGAAACAAGCTTCGAGCCATTCAGCGACCGCACCATGCTAAGAATCTTATCAGAATGTAAAGCATCTGTTCGTAAGTCCCTCCAGGGCCTGGATTACTTTGCCGCAGATGGTGCTTGAGCTTTTGATGATCTTATACAACTAGTACGCCAAGTAAGCGAGCACAGCCAGTTAGGCAAAGATTGGGAACGCCAGCATATCGACGCGCTGAAAACTGCTAAACTGTATCTAAAGAGCGATTTCAAGGTAGTAAAAACTTAACCACGTGTTCCTGTTATTTCAACCTTAAACTTCTTTAGAAGGATAACTGGTCTATTTTAGATGCATCCAAATTCTAAAATCTGTTGTCCAATATATTAATCATTATTATAAATTCCTTTATTAGGTCCACCTTAGTAATGCAGCAGAAGTTGCAGACCACTGTGTCGTGTACGCTCTGAGTGACAACAAAGAGTCCACACTGTGCGAGAAATGTGATCACAATCATGAGGAGATTTGTCACCAGTGTGAGAGTCTGAAGAACGTCTTGGAAGTTATTTCGAACGCGATATCTGAGGCATCTTACCCTAACGAAGACGAAAAGGATGAAGCAATCTACCTTGCTAATACCGCCATGCTTGCCATCCAGTCTTGGAAATGTCACCTTCTACGCTCACTACGTCAAGACCAGGCTCGCCTAGATACCATCGACACTCTAGACAGAAACGCAGTTTTCATAGTCAATGACTGGGCTATGAAATTCCTGCCACAGCGATACCGGGAATCTCAGGCAGACTGGTTTGGCAAGCGTGGCATCTCCTGGCACATCTCCGTTGTTTATAGACGCGTGGAGGGGGTGCTTCAGTGGCAAACTTTTGTCCACGTCGTTCAGTCATGCAGCCAGGGGAGCTCACCGGTAATAGCGATCATCCAGCATGTCCTGTCTACACTCAAGAAGGAATATCCTGAAATCAATGATGCTTATTTACGTCAGGACAATGCTGCTTGCTATCACAGCGCTCCCACTATATTGTCATGCCAAAAGATAACAGCTAGCACTGGGGTAACCATCAAACGAGTGGATTTTAGTGACCCACAGGGTGGCAAAGGAGCTGCTGACCGGTTAGCTGCAACGTGTAAAGGTCACATCCGAGCCTTCATAAATGAGGGAAATGATGTCCTCAACTCGAACGACCTGAAGGATGCACTGCTCTCCCATGGTGGGATAAACGGAGTGCGGGTGGTGGCTCTAGAAGCAATTCCCGAGTTCCCAGAAGTTGAGCAGAGCATTCCTGGAGTGACCAAATTCAATAACTTTGAATTTAGCAAAGACTACATCAGGTGTTGGCGTGCGTACAAGATAGGTGTCGGGAAGAAAATCAAGGTGGAGTCATCAAGCGGTAAGTAAAGCAATGCATCGAAGGTAGAGGGGGCTCTTTAATTATCAGTTTTGGAAGGACGCTTTTTTAAACGATTAAATTAAAAATAAATTAAAAGACAGAATAGAATGAAGCATCTGATTCCCCGGGTAGCGCTTTTACACTAAATAATGTGTTTGTATTTTTACAATGAAGGATCTCATATAGCCTGGTTGGATTCGCCGTTTTCCCCAGGAGATTTCCGAGCACTTGGTGGTAAAACAAAGGCACCGCCAGAGACAAGCGTCTTGCAGGAAAGTGAAGAGGTGAACACACAAGGTGTGAGTCCTAATTCTGGAGTGTTCTGCTGTCCGCAAGAAGGGTGCATTCGAGTGTTTCAGAGGGTGTCTGCTCTCGAAAAGCATCTCTCTCTCGAGAAGTGTGTACGACATGTAGAGAAACACACACTTCTCGATCTCGCCAAGATAGGATACAGTTCCAATCTCGACGAAGGCGTGGGAGTGGTGCCTACTATAACCATCCCAAAACAACAAGGTGCATCGTCGAATGATATCCATAAGGGCTGGGCTCTAAGATCTACTAAAAAATCATATCGTTTCAACGACAAACAAATATCATATATGAAAGCAAAGTTTCGCATCGGTCAAACAACAGGTCGAAAGCTGAACGCCGACTTAGTTGCGCGAGAGATGCGACGAGCTCGTGACGCAGACGGGAATCGTATGTTCAAGCTGTCAGAATTTTTGACGTTGCATCAAATTGCATCATATTTTTCTCGCCTGAGTGCTGCGTCTCGACAACAAGATCCCGATGAGGCTGACCTTCAAGCAGTCCAGGAGGAGATAAACTTTAGTAGTGTAAGGAAACATATTGAAGAAATTGACCAGCCACAACATCCACTTGTCTACGACCAGTACGACTTGTGCACGATGGATATGGAAGACAAGTTAAAAGACCTCAAGGTGCCTATGCTCCAACACATCTGCGAGCAGCTTGATCTTGACGTACCTCAGCGTCCTGTGCGTCGCAAAGCGCCATACCTTACACTTTTGAAGGACTTCGTTAGCAAGTGCCCTTGTAAAAAGGACACGAACTGCTAGAGGATTTATTGTTCTTAAGTTTAGTTCTTAACAAGAACTATTCTCGTGATAATCAATGCTACTACAAACGTGTACCGATATGATAGGTAGCTGATGTGGGTGGGGGGGGGGGGGGGCAGTGTCTGTAGCCTCAACTTTGCACCCCTACTGAAGAATAATTCTTTTTATTGGTCTTTAGATTCATTGGGTTCTGTTTAAAAAAAATCAAATATTAGTAGCTGCGGAAACGATGCATAAAAGGCGTAGATCTTCAACAATATTATATGATACCGGCAGTGGACGAACGGAATCTTAATTGTTCTACCTATGTCTTGCATTAATTCAACAGTCTCGTCATGCTAAAATAAAAATTAGTACAAGGCGTTCCTAGAGCGAGTACAGTTTTAAGATTTGCGTGACGAGTCTAAATTTTGTCACTTGCTCCAATTACTTGCGTTTATCATACATGACTCATTATACTGTAAACATCAAGAACAAAGTAAGACAATGATACAAATTCTTATTGAGATTAAAAATGATAATTTTATATAGTTTGTAAACGTATAGTTAGGAACATTTGTCATAGTAGACATCAAGGCTCGCAGCTAGCAGTTGTCATTGATGATCTAATCAATTCTGACAGGTCAAGGTTTATTTCGATTTCCTTGGCTAACGTGCTGATTTCAGAAATAAAATCTCTACTACCAATAAAATTTACTAGAAAAATTATAAAGAACAATAATTATTTTGAAGATTCAGAATGGCAGAAGTGGCAAGAAGTAATGCAATGGAAGGTGGATATCTTGTAACGCCAGAAGGACAATTAATTCAGGTAAATGTTTACGTGTTTGTTTAATTTTACTCAGTGCCAGCGACGGGAACTTTCGGCAAAAAACTACCTAAACTGAAAGAAATATCTAAAAACAGCGCTAGCATTCAAAAAGTAACAGAATGTAAAATGGATAGCTATGAAAACCCGGTCTTTTGATAGTGCAATTTCCATGCATGTAATAAAGCATTCAATTCGACTCCGGCATTAACTGGAATCTTTGAAGTTGTAGTTTGTTGACATTTGACCCTTAAACCAGTAAGAAATAAACAATGTTTTTGAAAAGCAATAACTTGAGAAATACTTCGATTTTGAGCTTCAAATCTGGTACAGTTTAACTTTAATAGCTTATCTTTAAGGAAATCAATTTTATTCCCAAGAAAATTAGGTACCAGTAGATGCTTTTGCTCGATAAACATAGCTCCTTTCTTTCGGTAATTTTTCAGTACCGTTAGTATTTCGACATATAATAAATAATTCCTTCCAGATACAGCAAAGTTTTATAGCTAGTTTAAAAGCTGAAATGTTATCCTAGGTTTGTGAAAAGTTTCAGCTCGATTGGGCGAATTTTGTAGCCACAGCGACCATTTGTTCTTGGGGTATCCTTGGGACGATTAGCGAAGCCGAAAACCGGCGCTTGGCGACCATTTCACTCTTTTGGGATTTTCTCAAAAATAAAAATCCGCTGGAATCTTTTAATATGATTTTTGTAAATGGTCCATCCAAGGGTATCTTCAGGCAAAGTATGAAGAATTTGACCAAGTGGTCGCTGAAATCAGGTTCTCGACCCTTACAGACAGTCGCTCTTAAGGAACTTCAAAAGCCAGCGAAACGACGTACAACTAACCCCCATGGAGGACAACGAGGTCGTACGTACACGTGCTACAAATGTAATCGCCAAGGCCACATAGCCAGGAATTGCCGGACCAGGACAACATTGGACTCAGCACCATCCAACGCAGCGTCAAACTAATCCCCTGTGCTATCACGATCCAAGTAGCAGATGGGGGCACAAGTGGCTCACAAGAAACAGTGTATGAACGGACAATAGGAGACTGTCCAGTTGTATCAGTACAGCTGGGTGGTGTTCCTTTGACATGCTTACTGGACACTGGGTCGGAAGTAACTACAATAACCGAGAATTGTTTTTATGAACATTTCTTCCCGCAAGGAAAGGAATTACTGGATACAATCGACTGGCTCAAGTTGACAGCTGCTAACGGAATAGAGATCCCATATGTCGGTTATTTAGAACTGGATGTGCAAGCCCTGGGAGTCATGATCCCAAAAAGAGGAATTTTAGTAGTACGGAATCCAGTTGACCCGGCCCAGAGTTGCACAAAATGTATGCTTCCAACCGACGGTGTACTAGGATCTAATCTATCAATCAATCTTTATTGTGCTCAATAGTTTACAGATATAAATAATAATAGTTGAAATTGCTGGTGACAAGAGCACACTTCTAACAAATAATTGTACTACTGAATAGACCAGTTTCGAATTCCAAATTACCGCTGCCTTCCTTGATTACAGACTCATTTGCACAGGGTTAGCCTCGTATCAGTGTCTAAATTATTTCCATAAGTCAATGAAATTTAAAAATGAAATGAAACATGACATATACTCAAAAGGCAATGTAACTTAGGATAAATATATACTACCATGAATATAATGGATTTTTTTTTGTAAAGACTTTCAATGAAAAACTACAGAATTGCCTGCCTGAGTTCAAGAATCTTTCTTAAAGGCCTTCATGCCTCGTCCGGGTAATAACAGTATATTTCCTTCTATATATTTACACATTTATGTATTTGTGACTGGTAAATGGAAAATCCATCTTCTTTGGTTCTTAACTTTGGTAATATGAAACAGAAGAATGCACACAGTGCGAAATTACAGATTTCCGAAATCGGAAATATTGTCGGAAATTTGATAGTTTGGAATTTCCGTCAAATTTACGGGTACGGAAATCCACTTTTCTGAAAGCCAGTCCTCCTTCACATTTCCGTTAAGCGTTTAAGGCAAATAACGCCGTATACACACCGCTACATGTTTCCGTTCCATTTAAGGCACACGGAAATTGAATAAAATTGTGAACACTTAGAAAAAATGTAACAATTAAATGTATATAAAAATATAATAATAAATATATATATAAAATATGCATGGATCGATATCGTGCAAGAAAATGCAGAAGGTCTACGAAGGATCTATGTAAGATCTAATCACCTAAAGTGAAAATCGTAAAATATTTTGAATAACTGAATCATACTAGGCAGAAACTAAAACGGCTTGCCAAAAAGCCATGCAGAAATAGCCAGTATTTGGTGAACAGCAGCGCTGTTTCGTCCTATTTGAGTTTGTCTTTTTAACTTTGTTTAGCGAACTAAAACTTAAAACACATTATTTTGTGTCATTGCCATTTAATTAAGGTTTTCTTTATATTAGATTTCGAGGAAAGGGTTATATTTTTGCAAGAAAAAATACAAATTTTAACAGATATAATTTGCAGCTATTTCAAAAATATGTTCAGTGGTGTAGGATTTGAAGTTCGCTGCAATATTTATCAAATGCTAGGTCTTCACCTTTATTAATTCGAAAAAGAAGAACAAATGAAGTGATAGCATATACCATAAAAAAGCATCAGAGGTTCTATTTCTTTAATTTTGATTTGATTTACTGAACATTGAAAAAAAATTTCCCACTAAATTAGTTCCCGAAAAAGCGAAGCAAGCGGCTTATAACAATCCGCTCTTGCACCTTTGGATTAACGTAAATCAAGTATGTTTAAAATTAAACAAAGTGTTCTGAGGCATGGATCAGTTTGTGAAAGAAAGAAAGAAAGAAAGAAAGAAAGAAAGAAAGAAAGAAAGAAAGAAAGAAAGAAAGAAAGACTGAATAATAAATTAATGAATAAAACATTTATTTTGTATTTTTTTGAATAATTTTTATTACTGAAACATGTGTCTAATCAAGGGTGAGACAACGATTACATGTTGGTTTTCGCTTCTGTGTTCTCCGTAGACAAACCTTGAGCTTATTCTCTGAACTGGAATGAATGTTGCTGGCCCTGGTTCCTCAAAATGTTTTGCTTCCCAAACACTTAATGGATTGCGATATGATGTGATATGATTATTCTTTTTGTACCATTGAACGGCTGCAAGAATATGAGTTAATTGATCTCCATTGATCACAATAGTATGGCACAAATAAAACAAAACAAAGCCGGGTCTGCCAGTAGATGTTGCCTCAATTATTCCACCATTACCTGCCCATGAGGCCATGATCTTTCCTGAAGAATCAAGACGTGTGTTAAATCTTGAACCTAGTCTTTCGTCGAATACTGTAACTGACTTATACTTTCTAAAGGCTCGGTTCACTCGCTGACGCTGAAAATTCACTGTTGGATAAAGTTTCCTATACATTTCTTTTAGGTTGAATAAGTCGTCGTTGTCAAACGAAGAGATCACGAAGCTATTTGGCAATGCTACGTCACTAAAATCTGTCCACACATCTGTAAGGCTTTCTATTGATCCTCGTATTGCGATTTTAAATTTAGAAAGTCTATCTTGATTAATTTCCTCCTGAATATTATCAACTATAGCATCCCTCAGAAGAGCTTTGCAAAATGGAAAGAAAACTTCGCTGTACTCTCTCGGCAATGTATACTGCAAGTCTGCAGCGCTGCTCATGCAAATAAACTTCCTCATTAATTGTGATTCAATGAACCTGTTATTGGTGTGAAAGTTGCCTAACAATCCGTTATAACGCTCAAAGCTGAAACACCAAAAACCAAACACACTTCCATAGTTTTCAACACATTTCTTTAAATGCATATGTAGATGAATATTCGGAGTAACGGCTTTTCTTCCATAAAGATTTTCAAATTTTATTGCAAAGTCTAGTAGTTTTCTATCAGCTAAAAAGAGATCAGTTTTCGAAATAGAGGTCTTGCACAGTAGCCGACAGGCGATTACAAAAGTTTGTAAACAGTTCAAATGTTCTTCTGGGAGAATTCCTTCGAGACAATACAAAGAATAATAAAGAATCCAGTTTTGCCACTGAGAAGCTGTAAAACCACCATAGTTTGTTGTAATTTTATGTGGTAATCTACCAAGATCAGAAGTGGAATTAATGTTTTGTATACGTCGCTCGATTTCAATAATATTCTCTCTTGAAAAAAGCTCGTTATTGCTCCAGAGTTTAAAAAGGTGCTTAGCAGTACCCAGAAATAAATTGTGCATCGGATCAATCACACACATTGTGATACTACCGTAATACGGAAGTCGTAACAATTCGGTGTATCTTGTTCCAAGTTCTTTTTCCATTCGTTTCTGTGCAGTCTTATTTTTACATCTAGTGGTTTTAAGAGCATCTCGTCTATGCTGCTCATCTGTTCTTTTTGGCCAGTTGTCCCGATCTGTGAACCCGCTGTAATCCTTCTTTTCTCCAAAACCCCCAGGAAAGGTTTTTAGGCAATGACTACATCCTTTGTGTGCAGCGTGTGATAGAAATCCGCATAATTTTCTAGCAGCAGGAATATCAGATGCACAACAGAGAAGAGCAGCTCTTATCTTTATTCCACCTTCTGGTGCACCATGGGCATTGACTTTTACACCTTTCCATAAAGCTAATAACTCGTCCACCATAGGTTTCAAAAAATGCGTAAGCGTTGCTGGTTCCTTATTTAATGCAGGTATTATTCCTACCAATATTATGTTCTCTTTCTTAAAACGTTCAGCTCTTGGTAAGTTAATCAAAGCCAAATACAGAACTCCTATAGAATAATCACTGCGTCTCTTAAATGGCTGAAACCAGTCACAGTTCAGCATTAAACCATAAGAGTGTTTAAGGTTTAAAAAGTCTCGTTCTTTATACTTTAGGAATGTTTTCCAAACGTCTCCATCCATAACGTCTGCATATGTATCTTCATTAACATTTCGTTCACGCCATTCCTCACATTTTTCCTTGAATCCTGGTCTTTTCAATATCGTCTCTAACGAATCTATAACACTCCTAAAGCAATAAGTAAATATTGGGTAAAATTTGACTGAACCATTATTCAGGAAAACTTTTCTAACTAGCTGGCCTCCGCAGGGTTTTCGTCTTGAAGAGCGTGGAAAAAGTACATTGTCGCAAAGTTTTGCTTGGTATTTACCATTTACCTTCTTGACACAGTCCTGCTCTTTAAATAACTTTGTGCACTTTCCACAAACCACAAATTTTTGAAAGTTGTCCCTGTCTATACCTAGATATCGTCTTAGAGAATACATTGTTACAGGTATAAGTCCAGCCAAGGAAATCAATAGGTCAGATCCTGCATTTGCTGGTAATCCTTCGCCTACTTTGGAAAGTAGTGCACTTAGGTACTTCAAAAGACCTTCGATACCTCTGTCACTGATAAGATTGTAGTATTGCCAAAGAAAAATAAAATATAGGAGCCACGTTAGAAATGTGCGTGATTTTTGCCTATTGTTGATACTAAACTGCTCCTCCGTGACGTGATTTACAGAGCCATCGGAATTTTCTTCATCAATGATATCGCGCAAATCTTCTTCACTTAATTCATCCCAATGTTCAGGCGTTTCATCAGCATTCGAGTCTGAATCATGTTTGTCCTCATCACTCTCGTCCTAAAAGTAGGTAAAACAAACGTTTTTTCTATTATTATCAGCCAGTTTAGTTTAGTTTCGTGAATGTTGAATAAGCCAGAATTATCGAATGTTAATCTCAGAACTGGATGTAGAAAGTCATCACTGAGGCAAAAATGAACTGAAGTTTTCAATGAAGCCTTCGAAAATTGTCTAATGACTGAAAGCTTGTATATGACACAATCAAGATTTTCGTCCGATTTTTGGAACAAGAGTTTTTACTAATTTGTGTACATTCACTTAAAAATAACCGTTTCGCAAGTAACAGAGCGAAACTTCCGTTTTGCAAATTGTTTCCGTTTTGATTATGTTATTTTTAATTCACTTTGTATATAATTTGCTAAATAGCAACATGGGCGAAGGTGTTTCATTGTATAACAAACCTCTTCTTCGCTTGAAGAGTCGTCCGATGCCGCGACTGATCCTGATGTCATATATTGATCTAA
This sequence comes from Actinia equina, assembly GCA_011057435.1. Lineage (NCBI taxonomy): Eukaryota > Metazoa > Cnidaria > Anthozoa > Actiniaria > Actiniidae > Actinia > Actinia equina. The sequence continues at coordinate 215,755 of WHPX01001069.1, read as the reverse complement.
TGATTAAAATAATCTGGTTTAGTATTCAAAAATAATAGAATAGAATAGAATAGAATAGAGAATAGAATAGAATAGAAAGAATAGACATAGAATAGAAAGAAAAGAAATAGAATAGAATAGAATAGAATAGAATAGAATAGAATAGAATAGAATAGAATAGAATAGAATAGAATAGAATAGAATAGATAGAATAGAATAGAATAGAATAGAATAGAATAGAATAGAATAGAATAGAATAGAATAGAATAGAATAGATAGAATAGAATAGAATAGAATAGAATAGAATAGAATAGAATAGAATAGAATAGAATAGAATAGAATAGAATAGAATAGAATAGAATAGAATAGAATAGAATAGAATAGATAGAATAGAATAGAATAGAATAGAATAGAATAGAATAGAATAGAATAGAATAGATAGAATAGAATAGAATAGAATAGAATAGAATAGAATAGAATAGAATAGAATAGAATAGAATAGAATAGAATAGAATAGAATAGAATAGAATAAATAGAATAGAATAGAATAGAATAGAATAGAATAGAATAGAATAGAATAGAATAGAATAGAATAGAATAATATACCTGAAGTTAGTGTCCGGTCGTAATTAGAAGCATTATTTTCTGATGGGAGTGTACAAGTCTCATCTGAAACAAGAAATAATTGAAAGAAGTTTGAGAGAGAAGAATTCAAAGCTTTTAGATATATTTATATTTAAAATTTCCGCATTTTCCCCCCAGAATTTGTTAGTGGTAAAACTTATGAAAAGTCTCTTCAAATTAATTCTACTCCACGGGTAGTCCAACACTGACACTCATGAACTGCTGTTATTGAATTACTATTTAGTTTGGCATTTTTATACCAGCATTGAACATAACACGATTTCTCAAAGTACACAGAGTCCGTACCCCGCTCTTCAAAGGAAACATCATTCAATCGGAATTCCTGATTATAATCCAAAATCATTCTCCTCTCTTTTCTTCCCCAATACCGTCCTAATGATATACTACTGACTACGATACATTTGATAGATTAAGTATTAACTCGCTCGGCCAGCTCCGCGCAAATCGATCTCGCAATCTTTCAAAATCATTACCTTCACTTGAGCTACCAGGCAAATCTTCAATAACTCCACTAGTGACTGCTTGCTTTTGTAAATTCCACATATTCTTACTGGCATCGTAAAAACGCCTTTTGTGTTCATAATACTGACTCTTACCGAGCCGTTGTCCACAATGAGGACATTCAAAGCCTTCGCTGTTTTTAGATGCCCCAGAAGATCCCTCATTATCTACTGCTGACTCTTCAACGTCCGTCGTCCAAATGTTTTTCGCATAGTCGTAGAATCTTCGCTTATGTTCAAAAAACTGTCTTTTGCTGAGAATTTTTTGACAATGTCCACATTTGCGTCTCTTGGAATCAATTGAATTTTGCACGTGGCCACCTCTAGAGGAAGGGCGTTTTGAAGCTCTACTGGACATCGGTTAAACTAGTGCTCGGTTTATGTGTATACGTAATGGAACTTAAAGCCAGAAGTCAAAAACTCTTAGCGAATCTCAATCAAAAGCTAGTACAGAGCTCGATTTAAAATTTCTCACAACACGCCAAAAATACAATAAAGACTTTTAAACATGTTCTATTGACCCATAGGTGATGACAGAAATGTCACTGTAGTATTTTGATATTTGCCAGATAAACACACCCACGTTTAATTAAAAAAAATTTTTTTACTTTTATTTCATATAGCAATGACTGTTTACAATTTTTTTTGTAGAAAATCTAATATAGTTCAGTAGTTCAAAGTTATGTGTAAAGAACTGTCTGAATGTTCTGTTTACTTCTCTTGCAATGAATCGAATTTGTCAATAAAACCCTGGATTGATAACCTCTTTACAGCATCATCGGTATAACATTCGTTAGCAATTTTTTCATACACTTTACATGATCTAACCTTACGGCATATACGACTAGCTAACCGTCCAAAACTGTAAGCATCAGTTATAGCAGTTGCTATTGCTGTGCCATCTAACAATTCCGGGGCAATATGAGGATATCTTTGTTTATCTTCCGGATCCCTATCTGTGTTACGGGAACGTGGTTGCATTGAATGTGTGTGAATACTTTTTCCAAAATCTACAACAACTGGGCACCACACACCATTTCTTCGAAACATTAATACGTTACTGCCATGGATATCGCAATGGATAAACCCTTTCGAGTGCATATGAGCTATTGACATTGCTAACGAGTAAATAATTGTAGGCCAACAACTGTCATCTGTTATTAATCTTGTTAGCAAAGCCCCATTCAAAGTTAACACTTTGCCATTCTCTCCACAAAACTCCATGACCAGCAGTATATTTCCATTCTTTTCACAAATTCCATAGAAGTACGGGAAGCCTGGATGATCATCTAAGTTGGAAAGTAACTGCGCTTCTTTCTCGATCAAATAGCAGTACTTTTGTTGCTTTATTGTCTTGACTGCTACTAAATTAGTTCTGTACCTCATCAGTCGAACGATACCAAATCTTCCTTCTCCTAAAATAATATTCTCGTCACATTCTTGTAACAATGTGGGGTTCAATGAGTCTGTCGGACGTGGGCTGATCAGCGAATATGTTGGCTTTGTGGGGTTTGGCTGAGTAGGATGAGGTTCATTCAAACGGAAGTTTCTCTTCAGCTTTGCCGATGATTGTCCTATTTCTGGTCTAGCTGCCAACAAAACCTTTCCTGCGTAAGTAGAACCCAATAAACGGCTATTGTTCGGATTGAGAACAAAACCTTTGTCGGGTTTGATTTTTTTATCCGTTTGATGTGTAGTACTATTTGCTGTGGCTACCACGCTGTCTTCACTCTCTTGTACTGTATCCAGTGCGCTTTGATGTGTACTGATGTTTTCTGAAGATTTCTTTTGTACGACAGCTGTCTTCTCCTGTACACGTCGCAACGCCTGCTTTTTCCTTAATTTTTTTCGGCGCAGTGACCGTTTCTCCTTTGAACGCGTGTACTTCTTGACTGGTTTCATGATAAACTAGCTGAATCATCTGAGAACGCATAGGGTAATTGGGCATTATTTCAATCCGGAATTGTGTACCACCCTCTAACAACCGATGACGTCAAACGTCGAGAAAAGGCGGGAAATGCAGTTGTTTCAGACCAACGTACCGGTAATATCTTATTCGTGCTTCTAAATATATTTCTCTGTACTAAAACTATCTTTCGTCAAAATGATTGGCCTTGAGGATGAAACAACTGTTGAAGAACTACGGAGAGAGGTGGAATTGCTAAAAGGAGAGATGAAAGCCCTCAAAGAATCGAGAATAGAAGATCAACGATCGCGAAGGCAAACAACAAGCAAGAAGCAAAACATCGACCATGACTGCTCTGTAAGTAAATTAAACGGTTGCAATACTTAGTGGAAGGACTAATTTATTGGTTATCTTGCATGCAGTCTATATTTCTGCGATTGATACATATGCTAAGGAGGAAAGTGAGTTTCTTTTAGATTACAATTAAAATGTGCTTACTTGGGTAAATTTCGCGCGCTTTTTAGGATCTGTAATTTATGCAGTGCATTAATCAGTAGCCGTTTCAATTGCGCATACATTATGAACATACTAAAGTCAATAGTAATCAATGTTTGACATCAATTCAGGCCTATAAAATCTTGAAAGGCTATCGAAATCATTACAATCAAACAGTACAGTAAAAACCATAGTTCTTATGACTGGCGTACAAATATAATCATGTCAACCTAGAGAATAGAGTATTTATACTTGGGTTTCCTGTGGTCAATTACCTACGGACGACTGTTACACTGTCTTTCATCACTGCAACAAGATTAATGTCATAAGATCTATATCACGTTAATTTTCTTTTGTCTTCGAGAAAATCAGTTTGATATCAAATTTTTGACATCAAAAAGACTGCAAAGTTTAAGATCACACTGATTGTTGTTACTAACTTAACGAAAATATGATTTTTTATGTCGAATATTTGGAATGAAATGAGGTTTTAGTCTCGTCGGACATGCGATGAAAGGAAATTAAAATATATTTCTTTGCCAAGACGCTTACCAAAAACATAATAATAATTTTTGCATCTTTGCAAAGTCACTATCATGGATGTGACATATATTTGACAGTACGAACGCTTTTCTTGAAAATAAAATATTGCATATCACGCTAGAGTGTATACCATCTCGTACATTTTTCAGCGTAAAACTAAGCGAGTTTTGTCCCAAAACAAAAAAAGGTGTTTATTCCTATATTATGTCATTCAATTATTTGTTTTTTATTTTTTATTTTTTAGAAAGCAGTACACAAAGTCTACCGTCAGCTCTTAAAGAATGCTGACTTTAGTGAATGGAGCTTTCAAGAAGGGTATAGTACCGTTTTCAACAAATCATATGAAATAAGTTAGCTCGTCTCATTCGACAGGCCATCCGTCTTTGAGCGGAAAGCTAGTCGGTGCCGTTTAGCCGTCTTTGAATGGCAGAACAGCATTGAGACATTTTAATTGAAGAGCATGTGTATGTAGGCATCAATAGATTGCATATTCGTCTCATTCGACAGGCCATCCGTCTTTGAGCGGAAAGCTAGTCGGTGCCGTTTAGCCGTCTTTGAATGGCAGAACAGCATTGAGACATTTTAATTGAAGAGCATGTGTATGTAGGCATCAATAGATTGCATAGTTCGTCTCATTCGACAGGCCATCCGTCTTTGAGCGGAAAGCTAGTCGGTGCCGTTTAGCCGTCTTTGAATGGCAGAACAGCATTGAGACATTTTAATTGAAGAGCATGTGTATGTAGGCATCAATAGATTGCATAGCTCGTCTCATTCGACAGGCCATCCGTCTTTGAGCGGAAAGCTAGTCGGTGCCGTTTAGCCGTCTTTGAATGGCAGAACAGCATTGAGACATTTTAATTGAAGAGCATGTGTATGTAGGCATCAATAGATTGCATAGTTCGTCTCATTCGACAGGCCATCCGTCTTTGAGCGGAAAGCTAGTCGGTGCAGTTTAGCCGTCTTTGAATGGCAGAACAGCATTGACGATTCCGGTAAGTCATCTGTGCATTTTCATTCTTTACGTTGCCTGCATGTTTTGTGCTGAATTCTGTTCTCTTGTCTATCCGTGTACTTTTCCCCCTAGATTTTTCTCTGATAGCAACAGGGACACCTCGCGAAAACTTAGAAGAGAAGTGAGAGGTCTGTACGGAGATGGTACTTGGAAGAAATCCGCTTTAAAAGGTTAATTTAATGTTTATATTTGTATCGAGTTGTACAATTCTGTTCAAGGTACTTGAAAATATGCAGTGCAAACAAGACGCTATGAATTAAAAAGCACATCTCCTTGCCCTCAGATTAGAAATCCCTATTTTGAACTCCGCGCGAACCTAAATTACTTTTATCATTATGGTCTAAAAAAATCAAAACTTTTGAAAGTGTTTATATTTGCCGAAACATTGTCCATTTCAAACTCCAATAGAATCCTACTCAAGTGCAATGCACTGAGGGTCAATGCCAATTTAATTTACAGTATAATGCATTGGATCCAGCGAATTTTTAACAATTATCGATATATATGTGTTTCAATTGTAAATCTTACAGTTGCTGTTCATAATATGTTCAGATTCTATTCACCGGTACTGGAAATCCCTGAGGGACGATCAAACAAGACGGAAAAACCAGAAGTTTATGGAGCATAGGAATAACCTACGACAACAACAACGAAAAAAAACGGGTAAATGAGTGCCATCAGATGTTTTCCCTTCGTCTTGCCTGAAAACACCGCTGATATTTATTAATACATAGTTCTATACTTCCTTTGACAGAAACTTGAAAGACGAAGAAAAGCTCTTGCTTCCGTTGAGCTGTCTACCGGCGACAGGGAAAAAGCAAAAGAGATAATAGAGGGGCCGTTCGCACTTGAGTGCATGTCAAGCGAGGAGAGCTGTGACGATGAGGAAGTGGAAGCTGGCCCAGGTCCCAAGCCTCGAAAGATTCGTAGGCTGTCCTGGGAAAGATCGCGATTGCATAACATCAAAAAAGCGATTGATGATCATATCAAAAAGAATCTAACAGCGGCGCAAAAAACGGCTTAGTTCCAGGACCATCATTGCAACTGAGAAATCGAATCGCACAAAGCCTAAGGAAATACCTTCTTGGGCAGCCAGAGAAGGCAATGAATGAAGTGAATGAAGTCAGATTTGTCTTCTCCTTTACGATTGTATAAGAGCGATATCACATAAGCAATGTTTTACATGCAAATGAGCTGCCCAGTGAAATAGCATGATAATGAAGTGAACCAGATGAGTTTTGTAAGCTAAAACGTTACAACAATAAGCCTGAAGCGAGATGACGTTTTACCCCCGTCTCTAGACCATAATAGTTTTTAAAATTCTTTCATATTAAATTTTTGACTCCTTAGAGAATACAAGAACAATACTCATAATTAAAGAACAAAAGCAGTGTGAAAATGATTATGGTCTAGAGACGGGGGTAAAACGTCATCTCGCTTCAGGCTTATTGCCTTGTATTGGAAATATTATTTTTGACAAACTAAAGATCGATAGGACTTGAACTGTTTTCTAATACTGTGAAAATTGTATGATTCACGCATATCTCATTTTTAAACAGTAGTGAATATCGACTAGTGACTGTTTTCCCACCTATACTATGCATTGTGCAATTTTTATTATTCACGACATCCAAAAAATATTGCTGTGCTTCAAGGACTTAAACAAAATTGAATATAGCAGTGTAAAGCCGTTTTTTGTTCATTATCATTTTTGTTAGAAAAGTTTAACAGTTCTCTCAGCCATAAAAGCCACAAGCTCAGTAGTGCAAACAGCATGTGCACACTTCATTAGCATGCTATTTCACAGGGCAGCTCATTTGCATGTAAACATTGCTTATGTGATATCGCTCTATTGTATTGTTTCTATTGTATTAGAGTACATGTACAAACCCTAAAAGCTTGCAAAATGTTTCACTATTTAGTACAAATGGTACAAATTAAAATATAGAAAACAAAATAATTACGAAGTGAAAAAACATTCGACAGCCGGACGCGATCTTCAAATGACTAAATGTCCACAGTCAAATAATTAAATGGTTTAGTCAAATAATTGGCATAAAATATAACTATACATTACTGTTTATGATCCACGCAACTTGTACTTATATCGCGTATTTGTTTATTATTTCTTTCGTTTTCAATTTTGATTTCTATAATTTGTAAGCTTGATTTGTTGTTATCGCTAAATCTAAAGTAGTTATTGCATTATTGATTGACTATTAATTTATACAATTGTAATATTTATATATAAAATGAAATGTAATAAAATATTTTTTTTAAATCCCCTCGTGCATAAATGTCTAAATACGGATTGCAGCAGTTACGTGAGGATATGAATGAAGTGAATAGTAAAGTGAATAGTGAATTGAAGTATATAAACCACACAATCATGAAAAGTAGCGGCTTGATAAAAAATCAATACGGCTTTTATTGATGCGTCTATAAGCCTTTCTTATTATGAGTATAAGTCTCTTATTCATGAGTATAAGCTACCAAAACACGAGTATACGTTACTCGTATACTTGAGTTTCAGATGACTTAAACACAACGGAAACAGAGTGCGGTTTTTAGTGCGTTTCCGTAGTTTACGGTAAAACGGAAACATGAGATTACGACACGTTTACGTCAACTTATACAAATGAATAAGCAACGGAAACGTTAACTTATCCTTACGATTCCATCAGCTTTCCGTTGACTGAAATTTAGGATTTCGCACTGTGGCATGTGGAAAGGGCTTTCAACTTTTGTATTACAATAATGAGGGCTTTAACATACAAACTACAGTAAACTGACAAGAATGAGGAAAACTTAAGACATCTATTTTTATTGTTGTTGCATAAGTGCTTATCAGTGAAAGGAGTGTACATTATTATAACAGGTTTGGGATACAACTCCTAACCTTGAAAAGCACTGAATATTGGGGAAAAATCATACAGTTGCACAATTATTCTTAAATGCAACATTTAATTATCATGCGGAGCACTTTTAAAAGAAAACTTTTAATTTTGGTGTTCTCCTGTTTACAGCTTCAGCACCTTACATGTAAGATTCTCCCATTCACACTAAACATAATAATAGTAAGAATTGTTTTGATATAAAAGTAAAATGGCTGGTGAGATTGCCATGTAGACACAAAGCATTTGATTTCTTGCTAATTATGGAATTAAACTAGTCTCGGTATGCTTCCAAAAATGCCTTAAAACTCATGGAAATGGTTGAATAATGACCAGTGTCCCCATTTTAAAAACAAATACCCCAAAGAAAGAATTATCAAAGGTTTTACCACACGATATCGAAATTTGAGCAAATAAAGTACCAGTTCACATAGCGGCTCTTGGAAATATTTTGCACATGATCGGGGGAAATCCGGGTAAACCATGATCGTCTATAGTTTTTATTGGGAATTTAAAAATTTACAATATTTACTTGATCATTTTGACAATAAATCAGCTTTTTAAGTTTAGAAGCTTGGAATATAGTCGGAAAAGGAAAGCAATACTTGTATTTTCTTCACTGTATTTTGATCCTAGTACCCGCACTTTAACGACTTGGTTTTGATGGAATCAGAATGATTCAAAATGACAATTTACCATCAATATAGCATCATAATACTCATCTGTCTCGGTTTTTTTTGAACAAGTACGGCATATAATCAAGATTCGTGGGATAAAAACTGCGATTTCGGGAAGAAACTGTGCCCGACAAGAATCCCTTCTCGTCCGCCATTTTGTACTAAGCGCCAGCGATAAATTCAGCGGAAAAACATACTGTGCACACTCAGTTGATATTTTGATTAGCCAATCAGCCGTTTTTAAGCCGTGTCGTCACACTCGTTGTTCAAATAACAACACCGAACCTGTACCCGGTCACAATTATTATAGATTTCTAGTATTCTATTTTCAGAAATTGCTTATATCTCGAATATGAAGCTTTTTAACTATTCCACAGGTAGCGAATCAAAGATAATATCTTAGCGGTTCTGTGTGCTAAATTCCTAGTATATCACGTAAACAAAAGTATTTTAAAAATGAGGTAGAAGATTTATTGGCTTGACGTACATATGTCTTCGAGTCAAATTGTACTTATATTTGAATTTTAAAACAACCGCGACACATGCTTGAGCGGCTAAGCTCTTCCCCATCAAATAACGATGACGTCAAAACATTACAAGTATCTAGAGACAGGTCTACAGCTGTTCGTTGTTTCTTTTGTATATGTTAAGATGCTAATTTTCAAAAACTCCTATCATAACTTCAAGCAATAATCGATATGAGTTTTGTTTTTATAACGGCTTACAAATCGCTTCATTATTAAAATAAATGCCTCCCTTTTATGTCGTTAAAAATCTAGATTAAACCGATTTCAGCTGACAAGAAAATTATAAGACTGAGGTTTTCGAAAGTTTCAAAATACTAAAGCAAGAAACTAACAAATAAAGATATTCCTCTGTTAATCTTGGATAACTGAAGTGTATGCATCTTCTGAACATTAATTCCGGCTTCATATTACTTGTTCCGATTCTGCAAACTGACTCGCGAACACCGTAGTAAACATGGCGGACAACCGACAGGAAGAAGTGTTCGAGGTACTGTTGCCTATACTAACTTGAACCAATATTTTTTGTTAAAACTAAATTTGTTTAATAACTTGAAATACTTTTAAGAGCGACTGTCTGTAAAAAACAAACAAAATCGGAAATATGTGGAAAGGCTCAAATTTTCGAATTCGCTCTACTTTTGGATTTTAGTAGTGTATGATGAAGTAAGAAACGCTGTGTGGTTAGTTTTGAAAAATACTTTTTTGTTTTCGAGAAATAGGGAAAAATCGGTTTGAGCTCCAAGGACGATTTTCGCTGCCAAAAGATGGCTGAAAATTGCTTACTTTCGCTTGGTCCGTGTATCAAAACTATTGATCCAAATAGCCTTCTAATACTTTCTACCAAAAGTACAAATCTTATTTTCTAAATTAAGAGTAGTTTCATAAAAATCGAACAACTCTGAATTATTTTACACAATAAAAAGCAAAGGACACTGAGTTACAATGCTAGTCAGTGCATCTCGAAAACTGCGAGTTTCCCTATGTGCCATCCTTTCAAATCTTATGAGATTACAGTCAACAACTATTGGGAAACTGTTCTTTTGAAAAATGCATTTTTTATTTTGGGGAAATATCTGTGCGCTTTTTGCGAGAGCTTTAATTTTGACTCATTAAATATGCAGAAATCATTGTTTGGCGATTGCGTGACTAAAGACTTCTCGAAATAAATTCCCTTGAAACATCATTGTTTTTCAAATCTAGTCTATACAAATAAAAGAAAACATTAACATACTAACCTTCAAAGGTCTTTTCTGTTGCTCCATTCATCGGGGTTATCAAGAAATTAGAATTGGCAACCGTGGCGTTGGCTTGTTTTATGCAACCGATTTCCGAAAATACCATGTATCAGTACCAGTCGACATGCACAGTTCGTGTTTCTTTACAAACAACTAGTCAGATTTCAATAAGAAATATACAGAATAGTATACTAAATTCGATTCCTACAGAGTCAGTAGGTTATTCTAGCTTCACTGGCAAGTTGCTTAGTGTCTCTAATTTGCATATTGTCGGAAAAGTCACAGTGGGTGCGGGAAAAGACCTTACCATAGTTTCTTCCGGTTCTGTCCATACCCTAGTGGTCTTGGAATTTTATGTATTATCCTTGGCAAAAAAAAAAAAAGAGTCGAGATATACATTATTATGCCATTTTAACATTAAAAGCCCTTCGTGAGCAATTTTAAAAGTGGTTCTCTCAATAGATTATGGTGGAGACGGCTAGGGGCACCTGTGCGAACTACTATGCCATACTGCTCCGTTTTGATATATTTCATTACATAATTTTGTTTCCTGTGATTAGTCCCTGCACTAGATTTCTCTTTAAGAAGCCAGCTCGTTGCAAGACAAATTCCTGTTTTCTTTCTTTCTCCTCCGTTAAAGAACAGTGGTCGGTGCACTATGGTCCCACAACACGATCTGCAAGCTGGAATGCTGTCTCGGTATAAGTTTATGACAGTCACTCGCAAACAATTGCCGATCGATCTGTTAAATATTACAGACCAATTTATCAACGCGCTACTGACTAGTAGTTCTTAAAAGAAATAGCCAAAGGTGGATCCCTGGCCTTATACTGTTTTGTATATTTGTCATTGAAATCTGACAAGTTACTGATAGATAGTATTTTCGGAAATCGGTTGCATAAAACAAGCCAACGCCACGGTTGCCAATTCTAATTTCTTGATAACTCAGAAGAGTGGAGCAACGGAAAAGACCTTTTCGTGTCGAAGGTTAGTATGTTAATGTTTTCTTTTATTTGTATAGACTAGATTTGAAAACAATGATATTTCAAGGGAATTTATTTCGAGAAGTCTTTAGTCACGCAATCGCCAAACAATGATTTCTGCATATTTAATGAGTCAAAATTAAAGCTCTCGCAAAAAGCGCACAGATATTTCCCCAAAATAAAAAATACATTTTTCAAAAGAGCAGTTTCCCCATAGTTGTTGACTGTAATCTCATAAGATTTGGAAGGATGGCACATAGGGAAACTCGCAGTTTTCGAGATGCACTGACTAGCATTGTAACTCAGTGTCCTTTGCTTTTTATTGTGTAAAATAATTCAGAGTTGTTCGATTTTTATGAAACTACTCTTAATTTAGAAAATAAGATTTGTACTTTTGGTAGAAAGTATTAGAAGGCTATTTGGATCAATAGTTTTGATACACGGACCAAGCGAAAGTAAGCAATTTTCAGCCATCTTTTGGCAGCGAAAATCGTCCTTGGAGCTCAAACCGATTTTTCCCTATTTCTCGAAAACAAAAAAGTATTTTTCAAAACTAACCACACAGCGTTTCTTACTTCATCATACACTACTAAAATCCAAAAGTAGAGCGAATTCGAAAATTTGAGCCTTTCCGCCGTATGTTTGATTTTTACAGACAGTCGCTCTTAAACTGTTACTGATTAGCAATATTACTGATTTGCAATGTAAATTCTTCCTCTTTTCCATGTAACCGAAGGTTTTGTAAACCGAACAATGCTGTGCGATATCAATTTCTTTAGTAACCGTGAATGATGCCATTGGTGTAGTATCTACCTGTCAAATATCAAAGACAAGGAATATATTTGGCTGTACGCTAAGCATAAAGCGATCACGGAGTAATATTTAATTGTCCCCATTCTGTATTACTTGTCGTACAGCTATACTCAAAGACATTGGAATGATCGCAGAAAACAAAGTAGTCGAAGTACGAAGAGACGACCTGGTGGGTGTTCATATTGGTTCCACTGAAGCAAATACAGTCCAGAAGATAAGCGAAACAGAGGGGGGTATACTCTTTATAGATGAGGCGTACCAGTTATACCGCAAGGGCATCTCAAAAAATGACTTTGGTGCAGATGCCATTTGTGTGATAATGAAACACTTGACCCAAGAAGATAATAGACAGCTTTGTAAAACAGTGTTCATCCTAGCAGGGTATGCGAGGGAAATGAAGCATTTTATGTCTGCCAACAAAGGGTTATTCAGACGATTTCGTGAACCCGTTTATTTTCACGATTACAGCCCGATAGAACTTGGGGATATTATGACTACTCTTGTTAGAAAGCAGGGATTCTCCTATGAAGACAAAATCAGCTGGGCAGATTTTTTCTCCTCTCTTCCCCAATCCTATCTTGTCTTATTCAACGGGGCAATATGCAACCGAGCATTTGTCAAAATAAAAGAAGCCATGAGTGAAAGGGTCCTGTTTGGAAGTATTACGAGGGAAGGGCTTTTTTAGCTGTCAAAGGATGATGTTGCTAAGGCATTGACCGCTTTGAAAATAGACGGGCAGCTCGAAGAAGAGAAACGCCTTAATAGACAAAAGCATGCAAGTGGAGGACGGTGATTTCAATTAAGGCATCTAAGTCAAGGAAGACCAAATAAGATGGAAAATGATTTAAATCTCGATAAACTATTTCACTTGTGCTTTATAATAAACACAATTACCCGATTCTGATTGGACAACAAATTCTTCAATTTTGTTGAGTGCACAAACAATCGCACGATCTTGAGTACAATTTGGAATTTATAGATACCCGTAATTGTTTTAAAGTTCCCAAATTGGTGGAGCCTTTACAAAAAAGTGCGCACCGTTGGCTTCCATTGATAGCAGTTCAACTTCAACTGAAGGAACTACCGACGTTAAATATAGGTGCTTTACCTTTTTATTATCCCTGAAGCGCCCCAGGACCTGAAGCTATTTCTTGATTTCAATTTCTTAGCTGTTGATCGCCAACATATGTTCCTCTCCTTCGTAAGCCATATTCGCTTAGCCGTCGCCTTAAAGTTGCCAAACTCAAGCCAATACTGTGCTGCTCAAAAAGTCGAGTATGACACTATTTTCATACCCTTAATGAAAAAACGTTTCTGTAATCTAAACCACTATAATATAAACCACTTTCATCCATGTTGTTGACCATTGTTTGTACCTACTTTGGAACTATAACTGTTAGCGAAGTTAGGGTTTTGGCGGGAAACTAAGAACAAGCCACCCAGTCTTCTTTGTCGTTTGGCATTGCATTATGTTTTTATTCAAATTACTATTAACAGTTTCGCTTTAATTTCAGATATTCAGACTCATAGAACAAGTAGTGATGAAACCAATCAAATGTCTGTAGGTAGAATAACTGAATAACTGATAAAAAAATACAAATGAAGTGTCTTAAATATATTCATTATTGATCAACTGGCCTTCTCAACATTTTACCTAAACATGTTTTGTGGTTGTTTGTAGCTTTTATTCTAAATCGTTATTCATACGATCATTTGATAGGTCTGGCTACAGCTGGTGAACAGAACCCAAGTACTGAGGATCCTGCCAGTATGTATGCTATTAATATTCAAGTCAGTGATCTTACCAAACTCGACTATCAGGATGTGGTTTTGAACTTCCTTTTTTCCCTCTTGCATAGACAAGTAGATCACCGCATTCGATAAAGTTTCTGAGGTTAAACAAGAAAAATAAAAGCCATTGTATATATAATGGATCGACTCTCTGTGTCCTTGAAGCATACCGTGAACTAAGTCAAGCTCATAAGGACCTCCCAAGGACCCACTTGATTGAAGGCTGCACTAAAAAAGAAGACAGCAAGTGGATAGCCATGGAGCAGATATTGTAAAAATATTTGCTTGAAAGAGAGTATGAGGACTTCGTAAGTACAAAACCAATAGCTTAATAATAATGTTGGAGGATGAAGAATAGGAGGGAGTGAGGTAAAAAAAAGCCCAATAGTGATTAACGATTATACAAAAAAAATTAATGAATGTAAATTTACAATATTATTAATCACTCACGTATTGAAATAAATAAATACCTATCTGTAAGTACAAACCCTGGGCAGATTTAGAAATGGAGGTTTGGAAAAATTCCATACAAATTTTAAAATTTATCTTTGAATTTTTCATTTGTATTCAGTTGAAGCACTAAAAGGTTTGCACAGACAAACTCAAAATCAAGATCTCAGGCGACAGGGCAAAGATGTCTCACTCAAGCAATCTTTTTATCTTGTCCTTCTCGATTCTCAATGATGGTCAAAATGCCCTATCAAGTTCAGGTTTGTTTAATTAAACAATGAAATATAAACAACTATTTAAATGTCACAAACCTGGAAGCTTTGAAAATCAGTTCATTTTTTATGAAAAACACCTGGAGCACACTTGAACCTGCAGTTTTAACCAATGTGCCACCCATTATTTTCTTAAAAGGACAGGTCTTGTTGGTATGGGATTATTTTGGTAGCTATATAATTAATAGGTAATGGAATTATGCTAGTATCATTAGGCATATGTGTAGTAAAGATAACCTGAATAATGTTATGCGTCTGCAGAAGAGAGCAGCCAGAATAATTCTTGATGCTGAACTTTTTCGGCGTCTGTTACATTGTTCAATAGGTTACGTTGGTTGCCATTTTACATCGAGGCTAGAATAGCCAAATGTTTAATTCTTTTCAAGCGTATCTAGCTTATAGTTCTGTCATATCCTGTCTATGGATGACTCTGGTGATGTTCACCATAAGCTTATCCATTCTGTACTTGGTTATCATCACACTCCCGATCATATCAAGTCTCTCGTCCAAAGCCTATATACTGGTTTTAAAACATCCGTCATTACTTCAGAATTCCGCACTCCTTCATCACTGTTGGTCGTGGCGTTTTACAAGGTGACTGTTTGAGTCCGCTTCTTTTTAATCTATGCTTCAATACCTTTATACAACATATCAGGTCTGAGAAATACCGCCAATTTGGCTTTTCGTCCAAGTTTCTTAATCCTCTTCATTGGTTCCAGTTTGCAGACGACGCGACTGTTGTCAGCGGTCAGGAATCAGAAAACCAACATCTTCTTAATCGTTTCGTAATTTGGTGTCAATGGGCTGATATGATAATTAGGGTTGACAAATGCTCTATTTTTGGCATCAAAAAGTGCTCAACCAAGTCAGTCCAGTACCTAACTTAGTGTTATCTAAGTATGCCCATCGGGGCTCATAGTAGAATTTGGGATTTTTTTACTCCCGAATTCGATGCTTGTTCGGGTTCATTTTACACGACAGGCTCATTGATCGCTCAAAGAAGCAAAGCGACTTTGAGGTGTTAGAATTTGAAGTTCCAAAGTTCACCTGAGTTTACGCGTTGTAGTATAATATAATGTTATGAACCAAAAGAATTGAAGTCACAACTGTATATCTTAACTATATCCATGTCTTAATATTATCTTAAAAAACTCATTAATAATTCATGAAGGAAACACAATAGAAATCATGACCGTGAAGGAGGTTTTATATCTGATAAAGATTCGTCTTCATTTGCATAAACTTTAACTTGGATTTTCTCTATCAAACTTTGTTCATTTCATAAAGAATTCAGTACATTATGATAACATTCATCACGAGTTTTTTAAGCCGTTCAATAAACTCGCAGATCGTGTTTTATCGGGTATAAAACCACTCGGCTACACCTCGTGTTTTATATCCGATAAAACACTCCTGCTCGTTTATTAAACAGTACTTATAATCTTTATCTATATCTTTTATTTACTCGGTATTAACGTAACGTTTGTAGAATACTGTGGAAAATTCCCACGGTTTAGAATAAATAAAGGGTAGATCTGGAACATAAAAAAAGTAAATCAGAAGAAGTAGATGAAGAGCTGACGAGTAATAAAACAGTTCACCTGGTATCTCTCTCTTGAGCGAGTGCTTACAATAAGAAATCGAAATATTTTTTATACATTTCAAAAGACGTGAGATTACCAGGCACAAATCTACTATAATAGACGTAAAAATTAAATCGCAACTAGCGAATGAAGGTAATTCACATAAGCTTAAAAAGGAATTGATCAGTAAACCAACACTTCTCCTGCAGTAATACTGATCATATAAAAAGCAGCGTAGGTCAATACTTTTGTTAATTTATTGGCTCCTAAAAGAGCCGGTTTCAATTTTAGACTTTCAATGACAGGACGAATTACTCTTCTTTGTCAGACGCAGATTCCAAAGGGCCCAGCAACATTGCCCTTCTCTATACTTCCTGCTCCTCGATTTATGCTCTATTTGGGTCACCGATGTTGGTTGATCTTTCTTGGGGCTGTTCGCTTTCGGTAGGCTGTTGTTGTTCTCGTGGAACCTCTATATTCAAATTTCAAACACCTTTTTTAATACGCTTTGGTAGTTTCCAGGCTTTTTACTAGTTTGATTGACATGTTCCTGGTACTGAAGCGAATATATTTCAGTCAAACATTAGTGAGTGATAGGTCTTTTGTGCTGCCTCAAGCCAATCAACGTTAGCCGAAGTACAATTTTAATACACAACTATATTATATTCACAATTATTACCGATCTGTGAAAATCACTCAACTGAAAATGCATGTCGCTGAGAACATTAGAATTCTGCCCGATGTGATTGAATCCGACGAAGGACTAACGTCCGAAACGTCAGTTTCTATTTTCACTACGGTGTAAAACTTATCAATCTACGATAACTGAAGCTAGAGAAGGTGTCATGGCGGTACAAAGAAAATCAACTTTGCAATAGGATTATCATGCTGCAAAAAAAAAAACGCCACCATAATGTCTTAACAAACAAGGAAATATTTCCTTCCAGAATAAATTCCAAGAAAAAACAAGGAAAGAGCAAGTACAATAGCTGTGGGAAAGAGTGGTATGACTACCAAACTGAATGCAAAGATGTTTGTCAAAAAGCATGGATATTCTGTCAGGGAATGGCATGTTCAAGGTAAGTGAGAAGACTTGACGAATATCCGAATGAGTTGCAAAAAAAATAATTGACCTTGTTTGAGGTTCCATTACTGGAAAAAACGCGTTTTCTACAAAGGGGGGAAAGGGTATAGTTCTTGCTAGAATTGGATCTACTACGAAATCCAAAAGAATGATAGAAGCAGAGCTTTTTAATTTGGAGTGATTCATCGTTGAAATATACCATGGCGTCTGAGCTTATCAGCATCATAGAGGACTGTGAAATGCGGGAAGTTTCACCAAGCAACTCACCAAAAAAATTAGCAATCAGTCCAGTAATCCGCTTAAGCTGACCAAAAAAGCCTTATAGAGAAAGATGGGGCCGTTGGCTATTTGAAGAACAACGTAATTCTACCTGATGGTAGACTTTAAGGTTTGGCGCGTTGGCTACGCCTTGGACGGATCCAACAGTAAAAGTGCAAACGGTACCTATTTGGGGTCATCTCAAAGGATAGTGTGATATGTCCTATTATTAAACGCTTCTACATAGACTATATAAAAAGTTCCAAAAGTTGGTAGAAAATAGGATTTGATTATGCTTTATGTAGTCAATTAACAGGGTTTACCTAGCTTTTTCATATGTGGCATTATATGCCGCCAAAACATTCCCTTACATAGCAAATACATATACCTTACATTTACATTAAATAGCTTTCAAACAGCATTTACATAGGCATGGAAATCATATCATAAATTGTAAAATTAAAGTTTTGTAACTCATCATGCACAAGGAGGAGTAATTATGCTGTATGCATAGCTTGTTCTTTTTTACTAAGCATATAAGTTGATAATGGATATCATAGCATGAATTGGAAAATCAAAGTTTTGCAACTCATCAGGTTCTGGCCTATATACGCATACAATTACTTGATGGTGGAATGTGTTTTCAACATTTCAATATGTGCACAAGGAGGAGTAAATAAGGCCTATTAACACGGCACGATTTGCCGCGCGCGACTTGACGTATACGGCAAAAATCAGCTCAAAATCGGGTCGTGTAAATGGTCCTACGACAGACGTACGCGGCTTCAAGACTTGTCGTAGTATTTTAAACTTTGGTTTAAAAGCCTACGACATGCCCTAGGAAAATGGCGTAAACCTGACGATTTTGACCGAGATTGGGGCTGAATTCGAAACTACTTGATTCCAAAACAAAAAGGCGGATTTCCAAAAAGTCTGAATGACCTCATCAATAACAAGGTAGACATGATTATTTACTGCACTTCTCAACTGTGTATGGTGGCATTTTACAAGGAACATTTGCTGTAATGACGAGTAAAGTGCTCGCCTTTTTTTCGTGCCGCATGCGACAAGTTGTGCTCGTATAAATGGGTACCAAAATTTGCCGTATACGTCAAGTCGTGCGCGGCAAATCGTGCCGTGTCAATAGGCCTTTATGCTGTATGCATAACTTGTTCTTTTTTACTAAACATATAAGTTGATCATGGATATCATAGCATGATTGGAAAATCAAAGTTTTGCCAATCATCAGGTTCTGTCCTGTATACGGATACAATCACTTGATGGTAGAATGTGTTTTTAACATTTCGGCACCCAGTAAATACCCCTATCGTCCAAGGTATTTAAAGGGGCTATGTGACAAATATGTCAAGAGCCACAATGCAAACTGAGTTTACCCAAGGTTATACATTGTCTCATTTGCGTTGCTTCATATTGTTTAATATCATTGTTTGTTGATATATGATTAACATCTTTTTCATTTTGACAAATAAAAAAATGTATTGAGTTACAACTCATAAAGGTTGCAAAGGCACAGTAACCTTTGAAGGTGGCGAAGAGAACTGTGAAAGGGACTATTGCTAAGTTTAAAGAAAACACAAGTATTGTTTTGAGTTCATCCTTCCCAAAAAAATCCCACGATAACTTAAATTTTTTTTAAAGTTTTGTAGTTTTGACATTTCGACGTCTAAAACTAATGATCCTTCATAGTACATCTACTCTAACTCACCCTTAAGATGGCATCACCATTAATTACAATGAAAAATTAATCGATATCATGTATCTAACCAGTTTTATAACTAACCTTCATTTTGAAAAATTTCATTTATTACTCCCTCCTTCTCCTCATGATTAATGTAATATGGTGTCTCTGATACACGTGCGTGGCCATCTTCACACCGCTTGACGTGCAAATCTTGGCCAAACACCCAGGTTGGTTGGTCTGGCTCCCTTTGCAATCCAAGGCGCTACTAGCAAATCAAAAGTAATATGTTAATATCCCACATTGTACATTTTTTGCGAACATATTCCATGCAATCTGATATTAAGTCTGTTTCAAAATAATCAATATCATATACATAGACTACATATTAGAAATCGTTGTAAAATGGAAAGAAAAAATACATGCTTTCTTAGTGCTATTTTAAGGATTCCATCATAATGAAAGGTATTTTAAAACAGTAAAAACTATTTAGTTATTAAGTCAAAGTATTTTATGTAGTAGAGAAAAACGTTAATGTGGGATATATATAGGCACAAAACATATTATTTTATGATTATGAAGGCTTTAAGAATAATTATTTTTCACGGTCACATGCCAGGGTTGGATTTAGGGGTGGGCCGAGGGGACTACGGTCCTACACTTTTAAACTATGCATTTTGTTTTCCTAAATAATTTTAGAATATTCCTATTCAAAAAAAAAGGTAAAGAATAGCCAAGTGGTTTTGTCTGATAATTATAAATAATTTGCATTAAGAGAAGAAAGAATGAGACACTGGCTTTGAATTCAAGTATTAATATTAATGAGGAGGGCCTTCGTGCTCTTCAGCATTTTTTCGATCTTCGTCCTGTCCTCGTTCCACTCCCACTTTGTAACGCTTAGCTGAACTTGTTCTTACTCTTAATTGTTTTTCTTTCGGTGATCGGTATTATCGGCAGGTAAACGGTGTTGCTATGGGTACTAAGATGGGCCCTAGTTATGCCAATTTGTTTGTTGGTTATATCGAAAACCTTGTTTTTCAACAATATACTGGACCAAAACCTTTTGGAGTTTTTTGGACGGTATATTGATGATTGTATTGGTGCTACTTCTTGTTCGCGTAATGACTTAGATTCT
Organism: Actinia equina; assembly: GCA_011057435.1. NCBI lineage: Eukaryota > Metazoa > Cnidaria > Anthozoa > Actiniaria > Actiniidae > Actinia > Actinia equina. Next base: position 195,274 of record WHPX01001069.1, on the reverse strand, counting down.
TTCATCTCTTTTGTTAACTCTTTTCACCCTGCCTTAGACTTTAGGTGGGAAGTTAGTGAAACATCAGTCACTTTCCTTGACATCTTGCTTAGTGTTAATGACGACCGTCTTAGCACTAGTGTCCATTACAAACCTACTGACTCTCATTCTTATTTACTCTACTCGTCTTCTCATCCTAAGCACACTCTTAACGCTATTCCGTTCTCGCAATTTCTTCGTGTCTTCGTCGTTTGTGTAGTGATGATCTAGATTTTTCTGTTGAATGTTCTGAGATGCGTTCCTTCTTCCTTAAGCGTAATTATCCTGCTCATGTTATTGATCGCGCTATTCGTAAAGTTTCTACTATTGATCGTACCACCGCTCTCACTCCTCACACTCGTCCCTCTAATGACCGCATTCCTTTCACTCTTACGTACCTTCCATTGTTAACCGCAACTTTTCTTTGCTTGACTCTGATACCCGCACTTCTGCTATTTTCAACAACCGCCCTCTCTTTTCCTATAAACGTGATCGTAATATCCGTTCTTTCTTGGTCAAGGGAGTTCTTTCCCTCTAACAAAGAACCTGGTACTTTCGCTGTTCTCGTAAACGTTGTTATACTTGTCCTCACATAGCCTCTCACACTTCTGTTGTCGGTCCTAAATCTACTGTTAAAAATCACTGACCATTTTGTTTGTACCACTTCTAATGTTGTATATTGTATTAAATGTACCCGCTGTAATCTTTTGTATGTGGGCGAGACTGGCCGCCGTCTTGGTGATCGCATTTGCAATCATCTTTATGACATTCGCAATAACGATCCCACCAAACCAGTTTCCCGCCATTTTAATCTAGCTAACCATTCTCTTTCTGACGTCATTGTTTTCGGTCTTTCTTTGCTTAACGGCAACAATGATTGTCGCAAGACCAAAGACATGCGAATTATTCACCTATTGGGCACTCTTAGTCCCAACGGGTTTAATGAACGCTTTATTTTCAACTAACCTTTCCTTTTGTCTTTTGATTGTTTGTTTTTGTTTCCTTGCCTACCTTGCTCTCATTGGTTTTATTCTATCATATATACACTCCTTTCTACCACTTCTTTCTCTTTTACTCCGACGAAGGACTAGCGTCCGAAACGTCAGTAAGTTTTTTCATCTTTTCACGCTGTGTAATTTACCTTTTCATCATTACTATTAATATTACTGATAATACTAACAACTACACTAAATTGAACTCACTGATTGAAGCCTCGAAAGTCTAAATTTCGGGACTTCAACATCTTGATTTCAAAATATTTTTTTAGCACCTGGAATTGCTCTTTGTTCTTTGCAAAAGTGACTGCTATCTTAGTTGCTGTTGTTTTTGTTCTGGTTGCAAACAAACAGGGATTGCAAAAACATATATATACTTGCGTTTTCGTACTACTTTTTCAATACAACTTAACATCCACACATTAAAGCCCCCTGGGGATCATAAGTCAACTGACAAGTTCCTTCTTATGACACGGTTATTCTTTTTTTTTTAAATAAAAGTATCCAAAGAACTCACAAAATTACGGGGAAAAGTTAATTGTGAAGTGAAACGATAATGGATAAACAGCTAAATGGCTATTTGGTCCCGAAAAAGACTCCCCCTTAGTAGTATAGGGAATGGGGGTATCAGCGCAATCAGCACCTTGATAAATACCCGTACCAACTACTACCACCCCCGATATGACCCGTGAACTCAGAAATAACCCGTGGGATTAATAACAGCACCTAGAATACCCGTGGGGGTAATGACGCAACCATCTAAAATACCCGTGGGGGTAACAGCGCAGCACCTAAAATGCTAGTGGGAGTAATGGCGCAACTACTACCACCCCCGATATAACCCGTGGGGGTATTGACGCAAAAAGATAAATATGATATATGGAGTGCGAAGAATGTAAGAGAACTTTTAAGAAAGAAGCAGACTTAAAGAAGCATTTAAAGATGAGAAAGAAATGTATGAGCAGCTATGATTGTGGATGTGGTAAGAAGTTCGATACGAAGGTTAAATTGTATTGGCATTGCCAGGATTGTAAGTATGACTACGACGATTTAAAAGGTGCTTGGAATTAGGTATAAGATATTTCCTATTATATATGGAATCCCAAAGCAACTTCGAAACGATATCAATACCCGGTAACGGTGAGATTGACGTTAGACAATTTTGGCGTCAGTCAGAAAAGAAAATGAAAAAGGTGCTCCGAAAAGGCATAGAAGACTTAGGAGCCCTGAAAGCTAGTATAATGGTAGGAGTAAGCCTATCGAAAGATGGCGAAATGACGACAGCGATGCTGCGATCAAAGTCACTGGTGGTATTAGAGTCTACGCGCGTGGCTGGGTCGCTTAGCGAAGCCTTAGAAGCGATTATGGAGTCACTGTCTAACTACACGAAAGATGGATCAGGTTGGACAGTAGAGGAGGTCGAAGGAATAGAGATAAGTATGGCCAGATACGTACCCATACGAGGAGGGAGTTACGTGCCGCTACCAACGTGGGTAGAAAGGAAGAAAGCGATAGTCAACGTAAAGAATGACGACAACCGCTGCTTTATGTGGGCAATTAGGTCTGCGCTGTACCCAGCAGAAAAGGATCCCTGTAGGACAAGTAAGTATCCCACAGACGATTTAGAGTGGGACGGCGTGGAATTCCCCATGCAGTTGATAGACATTCCCATATTTGAGAAAATAAACGACCTAGCAATTAACGTTTACGGAGTCAGAGAGCAGACGATAGTGCCGCTGGTGCTGTCGAAAAGTAAAGGAGAGCGCGTACACCTTTTCTACCACGGCGGACATTACTCATGGGTTAAACATATAAGCAGATTATTCTACAGACACACCAAACATAAAGGTAAGAAATACTTCTGCGACTGTTGTTTGCTGTCATTCACTTCCCTAAAGGCCTTAAAGAACCACGATGAGATCTGTCGAGGGGTCGAAGAAGTGGCACAACGGATTCAGATGCCTGCCAACAAAGAGCTTTCATACGCAGACAATCAAAAGCAGATGCAGGTGCCTTACGTGATATACGCAGACTTTGAGGCGTTGATAACGAAAGAACAGCAGAAAAGTGGTGCTACGAATAAGGTGGGATTACACGAGATCTGCTCCTTCGGTTACATAGTAGTCAGATCAGACGGTAAAGCCGACCCTCCTGTGATTTACCGAGGTAAGAACGCAGCTAACGAGTTCCTAGAAGCATTGCGAGAAGAGGAGGAAGAGATAAGAGAACGATTGAGGCGATCGAAGAAGACGGAATTTATCAAAGAGAACCAGGAGGCTTATGCCAAGGCAAAGAAATGTCACATTTGTCAACATACGCTCCTTCAGTTTGGAAGGCGAGTAAAGAAAGCGTGGGATGAAGACGGAAAGTACCTAGGAGAAGCTCATTTCAAATGCGGGAAGTATGCCAAGAAAGGTGAGAAGCCAGGAAAGCCGTCGACGCACTGCATTCACTGCCATAAAGCATTTGTTGAAGACTTCTACGCGGATAAGGTTAGGGATCACTGCCACATCACGGGCAAATACAGAGGAGCAGCTCATTGGAAATGCAATATAAACTTCAAAGTAACCCAGATATGGAGATTCCCGTGTTCTTTCACAACCTCCGCGGTTACGACTCCCATTTACTCCTTCAGGGAACAGACGGATCCGACGTCAAATGCATACCTAACAACAAAGAGCGCTTCATGTCCGTAACTGTTGGTAAGCTAAAGTTCTTAGATTCACAGCAGTTCATGGCAGACTCTTTAGCGAATCTCGTGAAGTACAACACCGACTTTCCCACTTCCAAAGAGTACGGCGCGGAAAGGAAAGGAGTCTACCCATATGAATGCATGGACTCCTGGGAGCGCTTCGAAGAGCCCCTACCCAGCAAAGATCGTTTCTACAGTAGCTTAAATGAGTCCGGAATAAAGGACGAAGAGTACCAGCACGCGTTAGACGTGTGGAAGAAACATAGCTGTAAGAATATGGGGGATTACCAAGATGTCTATCTACGTTCAGACGTCGTACTGCTAGCAGACGTTTTCCAAAGCTTCAGAAAGATGGTTATGGATTATTACGGATTGGATCCCGCGAACTTCTACACAGCACCCGGACTCTCCTGGAGTGCGCTGTTAAAGAAGACAAACGCGCAACTGGATCTCCTAACAGAATACGATATGTACCGGTTTATGGAAGGCGGCATTCGCGGCGGCGTTGCGGGCCCAGCAGACGTTACGCACGCGCAAACAACCCATTAGTAGAGCACGACCCAGAGAAACCGACTACATACATTTACTACCTGGATGCGAATAATCTATACGGTTGGGCAATGTCACAGTACTTGCCTGTGAGAGACTTCGAGTGGGATCCAGCGAAACCCATAGACTTCTACATGCAGGTAGGAAAGGAGGAAGACAAGGGTTACGTCTTAGAGGTGGATCTGGAGTACCCAGAGCACCTACACGACGAACACGACGAATTCCCCTTAGCGCCAGAAGCAATAGAGATACCATTCCAGCAGCTGTCACCGCTGCAAAAGCAAATGTGCCCTGGATACAAACCGTACAGGAAACTAACTATGAACCTGATGGACAAAAAGAAGTACGTCGTCCACTACCGCAACCTGCAATTCTACGTTAAGCACGGAATGCGCGTGAAGAAGATCCATAGAGTGTTAAAGTTCACGCAGGAGCCTTGGATGCGACCCTACATCGATTTTAATACACAGAAACGTACCGCAGCGAAGAATGACTTCGAAAAGAATCTATTCAAGTTGATGAACAACAGCGTATTTGGTAAGACGATGGAAAACATCCGCAAGCGCGTAAGCGTACAGATAGTCAGCACCAAAGAGGAAGCAGAAGCATATGTGTCGCAGCCAGGCTTCGTCCGTTATGTGGAAATGCTGAACTTCTATGTGATTCACATGAAGAAGGCGAACCTCTTACTAAACAAACCTGTATACACGGGGCTCGCGGTGCTGGATCTGTCTAAGTTGTTAATGTATGAGTTCTACTACGACAAATTGAAACCGAAGTACGGTGACCGCTGTCACCTCCTGTACACAGACACCGACTCCCTAATCCTAGAAGTGCAGACGGAAGACGTCTACCAGGATTGCGTACCCGACATAGACGAGTACGACACCAGCGGTTACCGGAAAGACCATTTCCTTTACTCTGCGAAGAACAAGAAGGTAATAGAAAAGATGAAAGACGAGATGTTAGGAAAACCCATAGTAGAGTACGTGGGTTTGAAACCGAAGATGTACAGTGTGCTAAAGTTAGACGGCGTAAAAAAATACGTGGTTAAGAAGGACATTACGCACGAGTCCTACCTTAACGTATTACGCAAGGAACAGCGGCATAAGATGAACAGCCTGCGCAGCTATGGTCATCAGATACACAGCATTACGCAGGAGAAGGTGTCACTGTCCGCATTCGACGGTAAGCGATGGATGTGTGATGACGGAGTGCACACGATAGCATTCGGACATCACACGATAAGCAGTTCTTCCTTGACGAACCCACGTGTGGGACCATCGTGAAGATAATACAAGATGGGTTGCCCCTTCTTAGCTATTGCACTTCGGATCTGGTAAGTTTCCAAAGACCAGTTAGGATCCGTAGCTCTTTTGGATCCTCCTTCTAATTCGCCCGGTCCGTAGAGGTATCGGACCGTGACATTACCTAATTTCTTTTCATGGGGGAAGACCGCCCTCGAACTTCTGACGTAGGACTTGTGTTCCACGTGTTTCTTTCTTATGGCGTCCTTGGGTTTCATTCCAGTAGCCCTGGCCGCCTCGTTGTTCAAAGCCGCGACGACCCGGGGGAGTCTCTGAGTCCATTCCTTGTTGCGTTTGGAGGGATCTTCCAACTCTTTCCAATACTGGTATCCAAAGAGACGCTCAGCCAGGGTCTTATTGAATCTTTCAACGATGCTCTGACCCCTGTGGTATTCTGCTTCGGCTCTTCTAATCTTGGTGCTGTGGTCTTTCAGGGTCTTGGTAACCACACCCATGAACTCTGTCCCCGCATCTACTTGCAGCAGCTTGGGCCATTTCAAGACGCGCTTATAAATCCTACTCAGGGCTTCTGCGACTTCCCCAGAATCCTTGCTGGTTAATGGTTCGGCGTCCTTGTATCTGCTTGCGATATCAACCACGGTCAAAGCGTATCTATAAGTCTTCCTCCTTACCGTGTCGTGCGGAAAGAAAAGCAAATCTGCTTGATGAACTTCATTAGGGGTATTTACGGTAAAGCCGGGCCTGGGAATGTACTTAGGCACGGGAAGATAAACCTGCCAGATAGTCTGTTTCTTTAACCAGTCCTTAGCCGTTTCGTCGGATACCCTGGCTGCGGCTGCGAGTTTCTTGATAGCCTCCACTCCTCTCCAATATCCTTCGGGCCCGTAGTAAATCCTCTTGAGTTTGTCCTCAGTTCGACCCATTATATGAATTCCAAAACAAGATTGATTTTACGTCCGTTGAAATCCACCGTCTTTCCGTCCACTTTAATGGTGATGTTTATGCTTTCTACCAAATCGCAAGGCAAGTCATAGTTTAAAGAAATGGGTGCGTATTCTACCAGGTCAAATGGATTACCTTTGGGTGAAAACTTAGACATCAGATGGGAGGGCTTTCCGTTGCTGTAACTGTGGACCAAATCGCAATAGACTTCGTAAGACGATGCGACTTTCCAACTTACGGGAACTGCTGTGTTGGTAATTTCCTTGCCTGAGACACCTAGTAAAGATCCCAATGCATCAGCTTTTCCTAGGGTTACCGAGAAATTGTTAGGAAGATTATGTTTGAAGGTCATTTCGTGCGGCAACCCTGTGGTGAGAGTATAACCGCGCTTGGCGAGCTCCTTAGCGAGAGTGATTGGCGTGTAATGTCCATCGGGTAGCATTACGCCTTGGTAATTGTTAGACCCCTTATGCACGGTGACCATGCCATTGACCAAATTATACCAAGAATTGTATAAAGAGCAACTGACCAACCGAACCGTATGGGCTTTGATGGTCAAATAAGTGGTAAAGTTATTCTTGTAGCTTTCCAAAAAGACGATCATTATATTACAGGGGACAAGTCCCCTTCTAGAGATTAAACTAGATACGCCAAGGCGGCACTTCCGGCCAGCCCTGCGACTCCTACGAAGACCAACTCATTGTTTTTTTGTTTCTTTGACGGCTGGTAGTAATTCTTAAATTGAGGCTTGCTAATCCTAAAGTCGGGGTGTGTTTGTGCATAAAGTTTAAAGGCGCAGTCCGTGTTTTCGAAGTTCTTATCCGCCTGCATTTTGTCTTGGTAGTTCTTATCCAACCAATCCCTGTAAGCTTGTCTCTTTTCATTCCAAGCTGCAACGTCTCGCTGATATTTCTCCAGCGCTAAGTCGTGCCTTTTCCTTTCGGCGGCACCACTATGATCGCCTCTGACTAATCTATCCAAATATTGACCACCATAATTAGCTCCTGTGAATGCTAACGCTGCAATGACGCCACCTGCGACCACACTTACCATTATATTTCAGAAAACACAGTTTTCTTCTAGATTTTGGGTAGGTACTTTTCCTTTTGTAAGTAATCCTTTGCCGTTACAGCCCCGCCTACGGCAGCGGTCAACTTAGCAAAATTAGTGAAGCTCTTGCTTGGGTCTTCAGTAAAGTCTTCTTTGAGCACTTTCTTACCTACCCAACCAATACCCGCAACGATGGAAGTAATAATAGCTGCTTCTCCAACAGTTTTCATCAATGCTGACGACATTATATTACAAAGCGAGAAGGTTATTCCAAATGGAATGACCTTGCTATTCCATTTCGGGTATCTTTCTTTTTCTAACAGCCGGTTCCACAGGTGCGTGATATGTTGGTGGTTTTACCTTTTTCGCAGCCCGCCACTGTAAGTAGAGGCTGCCTGCTGCTATAGCGAGTCCTAATGCTCCGATAACGTATCCAGGATTAATAAAGGATTCGCCTTCGTCCTCCTCTTCCTTCTTTTCCTTTTTAGCTTTATTCTTCCTATTCATCTCAGTGAGATTCTTCCCTGCGGCGACTCTACCCGGAGATTTAGGTTTGGTGATCTTTTGCTCTTGAGGGGTTTCCTCCGCCTTTGTTTCGGTGTCACTCATCTTATATCTAAGGACTTGAAGGACTTAATAAGTAACTTGATGACGACTTGACGATGACTTGATGACGACTTGACTAAGTCCCGTGGATGACTTGAGCATCACTTGAGGCGACTTGGTCAGGTACCTCAGCAAGTGCCGCCTGGAAGACCTTTTCGACGTTCCTATCCTTCTTGAAGTCCTTCCAAGATGTTAGTACCTCCTTCAAGTCGACATGCTGAGCTACGTGAAGTCCCAAAGAAGCGACTGCCATTAACTTACCGCACTTCAAAGACAACCACCCGCAGGTTATCTTAAGTTCTTGGGATATGACATAGTCCTCACTTATGTCCTTCCGCAGTTGATCCACGTCGTCTATGGGCAGTGCAAGTCCAAGCAGTTTAGTAGCAAGTCGGATAGCGGAGTCTGCTACGGCGTCCGTGGTCTTACTTGCGAGGGCGGCTTCGTATCTCTTATGAAACTTCTTAACCTCCTCCTCTGACAACTTATTAACCTGCTCGTGTGTCAACTCCTTACCTATCATTTCCTTACACTTCCCCGAAGACACAAGGATGTTAAGTTGTTCTTTAAGGTTACTCTCATCCAATTGGGCAGGGACTTCATCTAACAACTGCTCAATGTCCATATACTTAGGAATCTACGATTCCAACTTGATACGGAAACCTCAAAGAGAAGATCATTTTAGAATGCTGGTGTGTCTTTAAATGCCGCATGTAATCGTGCAACTGTTCCTTGGATATCTCACCGCCGTAGTCGGAGAGGATGGTTTCCAAATCAGACTTACTGGGTGTGTAGAGGACGACCAGGGCGCCAATGTTTTCCCTAAAAGGCTTAGAGACGCTGGTCAGCTGCTGGGAGAGCAACCAAACGCTGATATTGTCATGTCTGCCGCTAAAAGCAAGCTTCACCAACTCGGAGGTGCGTCTTTTTACGTCGTCCCCGCAGGCGATGTCATCAAGAATTAAAAGGGTTTGCGTATCTTTAGGGAATTGTCGATGCCAGAACTTAAGGTGGTTGGATAACTCGTTGGGGTCTAAGATATCCACAAAGAAGTCGTCGTCTTTTACTCTTATACCTTCCAAGGTGCGGTTATTCACATAGGTGGGGCATAATAGCACCACATAGTCGAAACGGTATCTAAAGGGGCCCAATATCTGCTCTACGACGAACTGGGTCTTTCCACAGCCGGTAGGTCCTACTATCAGAGCATTACAAGGCATGTGATTTGGTTCCATTTATATCTAATGTTCCCTGATATATAATGGACCCAGTGGAAGCAGCGCAGAGAATCTTTAACGATATGAAAGATAAGAGAGATACCATCGAAATGCAAAGAGAGGAGATCGACCGTTTGAAAGGGTGCGTGCGGGAGTTGTACGACGAAATGTGCGGTCTGAAGCGCGCGGAAAGGTTTGGTGCGTTAGTAACGATGGCAACGTGGGCAAAAGAGTCCGTTAAGGATTTCATGAAGTATCCACTGTAAGTATATGGACTGTATTACATGCGAACCCCCAATAGACTGCATCGTCCCTCCTAAGCCAAAGCCAAGAAAAAAATACACCTGCCTTCATTGCGACAAGGTATTCCTAGAAGGGTCCTTCGTGGGGCATTGGTGCTTAGCCGACCCCAAGGCTCAAAGGACTATGGTAGACGCCCTAACTACATAAAGGAGAAGGGCTAACGCACTTTGCGACGTCGAACACCCAGCGACCATCTTTTTTACCATACGATCGCAGATGTGTGAATTCTTCGCCTTGGATTACGTAACGGACGCGGTCCGGCGCCCATAGGCTGTACGTAGAGCCGTCGTGGGATAAAAGTAACCGTAGCCTTTCATTGTCTTCGAAGGCTACGTAGTTCTTTATTTCGTATGTGACGCCGTCTTTTAAGTCGCGCCAATGTATCTGCTTAACAGCCTTGAAGTCCATATATCCTATGGAATATTCTTAAATGCGTTCCCAAAGTCTGCGAGCTTTTGAAGCGCTTGCAGCACCACCTACATGGCAGGCGAATGCCTCGTGCATACTCCGCGACGGCGCGGCAGATATCGTCGTAGTCGTTGCTTACCAGCACCTTAAACCCGTTCTTTTCGTATTCCTGTAATTGCGTCTTTTGGGCCTCAGATAATACCCCATTGCCTATAGGAGTCTTCAGCTCTACGCAGAAGCCACGGTATTGCACGTGTGCATTCAAGATGAGCAGATCCGGCTGACCGCGTTGGTAACCTTTCTGCCAGCACTTTATGCGTTTCCCGTCCGAATCCTGCAGTTCGCCTAGACCAGGGGTCACGAGCATTTGGGGGTAAAACCTGCGGATGTAGTCCACCACCTTTTTATGCAGGTCAAACTCATTCTCGATCTTGAAGACCAACTTGTTAGGACTGTTAAACCGCCGCTCTATTTCATACTTGCCTGTCTTACGCAGCGTGGGTAGGACTTCCTCTAATACCCAATCCTGAAATTCCTCTGCCTTTGGCATCTTAGAGCTAAATATTAATTGATATAACCCAGATTCAGTTACGTACAGGGAATCTGGGTGTAAGTTGGAAGGGAGGCGATTCACCTCCCTTCTAAGTTCGCTGAGCTTTACCTTATACTTATCGCGAACGTGCGCCCTGAAAGCATCCTTTGGACGTTCATATTCCAATGCCAAAGCCACTTCCTTCACTTTAAAGTACAGCTTGTCGCCTTGCACTATGCATTGCAGTTTGGTATCGTCGTTTTCGAATACGCGAAGCATATTATACGTAAGGAATATTTTAATATGCAACACTTTTAAGTTGATTCATTTCTACACTTAGCTGCGCGTCAGACACCACAAAGATGTACGCGTTTACCTTAAAATCGGCCGCGGTGCCTTTGGTGCGCTTGATCTCCAAAGTGATACCATCCTGGGTGTTTACCAACCGCAATCCCTGACCATGTAGGTCTTCGTCGTTGGCGGTGCGCATGTCAATCCATAACGTATACTTATCCGTAAAGAATTCCTCGGGAGACACCTGGTCACCAAACTTACGCTTTGCCTCCCGGTAAACATCCGAAGGCTTTATTCCTTGGGAGTAGACCTTGTTTGGAACGCCGTTGATGCTAACGCCTACGTTAGTAATATTTGGGTTAATGCCTCGGAGTCTCGTATACGTTTTCGCAAATAGCAACATTAGCCCCGTAAGACTCCTTCGGGGTACGTTAATGCTTTCGTTGATTACCTCTGGACCGTTATTCTGAAAGCTAAACGTCTTATACATTGTTACGTGGTCGTAAAGGAATGCCTTGCCCGAGCTGTATTCCATACCCGCACTTCGAGCCAACTCCTCAGAATATACCGTCTCGTACTGTAATTCTAAGTTGGTGATGGTGTATGGTGTCGTAGTACTGGGTGCGGAGCTTAACCCACCAATGATGTTATTAACGTCAGCTAAGGTTACTTCAAACTGTAATTCAGAAAGCTGTCTAGGGTAATACACACCGTGGTTTGTTATTACTTCAAAGTCCAGTGGGATGACATACTTGCTACCATAGGCCGTCTTTATTCTCTTTGCATCTGCTACTGCGGTTTCGCCGCCGGAATCCGTGGGCTGTGTCTTAACAGGCGTGCGAACCTTGCGCAGGATAAGACTACCAATCCCTTGTTCTATTCTTTGTGCGCGGTCGAACGCTGTCAACCATAAATCTTTGTACGTGGTGTAAAGATCGTACCTGTTTAAGTCCAACAAGGATTCCCCGGCAAACTTAATTCTCATCTTAGAGACAAGGTTACGGCCTATGTTATTGACGCAACACCTTTCATCCGTGGTATCTGGCTGCACCGCTAGGTCAAACCTTAGCGCTAACGTTCCGGGCACCAATACTAAGTTATCCGTTAGACGGGGTACGCCCACATACAGGGTTTCTCCTGGTTTGGCGCTAGAAGGCGTGAATGTGACCCGGTGAAAGGTGCGTTCTGCTTTCAGTCCGCCAACCTGCTTAGGTAATACGTTGGGATTTAACTTTGAGCTCATCATATATAATGGAACAAGAAGAAATTACTGACTTTGACCCCCTTACCGACCAAGTAGACATTAACGATGAAGAATTTGATGAATGGACTTAAGGCTCGGAGACTGACCCTCTAGTCTACGACATAGTCTTAGAAAGCGAGTATGGTAGTAGGTGGAAAAGTGCCAAGGCAGCCTTAAGACGCATGTGGCAATCGAAGAACCGTTGCCCCATTCCTGAGTACTTGGAACTTCGAAACATAGACGAACAGGGAGCAACCTCGCGGGAAACCGTAGAGTGGGCAACGCAAGAGCTAAGGTAGCGCTATTCCCGTTTCGAGACAGACGAAATAAAGCTCACAGAGAGCGGAAACAAAGTCCTCGCGAGCGTCCATGACCTGAGATTTCCCGACAAAAACCGCTGGACCAAACCACAAGCCCTTTTTGATGATAATGGTGCAGTTAGGGGTGACGTGGCGAGATTAAAAGGCTTCCAGCAAGCTACCAGAAGCCTATTAGACCGGCTGGAGACGTTAAACACGAAGGCTGCGTTAGAAAGACAGGTTAAGGAACTGCAAGAAGCGTTAAAAGAAAAGGATGTAGATTACGTAAGGCTAAACCGACAACTCCTTAATGCTGAAAAGGGAACCAGTAACGAAATGACGAAAATAAAAACCCAGTTGGATAAAGCCCTGCGCGAAAGGGATAAGGCGCAAAAGGACCTAGAGGAGGGCTCTGGCGCTGAGGTGGAAGCGCTGCGGGAAACGTTGGAAGAAAGGGACGCAGATTACATGAGGCAAAACAAACTACTCGTTGATTCTCAAAAAAGAGAGGTTGAATTTAAAAATCGAGAAATAGCTGAGTTGGTAGACCAAAGAACCCGAATTCGACGTGAAAGGAATCAGACTCAAAAGGCTCTTGACCTCGCCCTGCAAGAGTTAGACTTAAGTAAAGACGAAACCAAAGACCTCCAAATCACTATAGACGGTTCTTGGTGGAAAGGCGGTAGTTGATTGCTAAAATCGAGGTTAAAGAAAAACAAATCCAGCAAAGGACTTTAGCCATCGAAGATTTGGAAAAGAACATATCTGAAAAACAGGAAATAATCAACGACCAGGCTCGTCCCGAAGAGGAAAGGGAGGCAGCCCAAAAGGAAGTAGAAACCCTCGAGGTAAGAGTTGCGGAATTACGGGCGCAAAAGGAAAACCTTGAAAGAGAATTGGGGCTTACCACCAAGGAAAAAATAAAAAGAGCTTTGGTAAAATATGGTATTCCGCTTGCATTTGCGGTCGCCATTTCAAGCGTAGTAGGTGTGATCCTTAGCTCCCTTAAGGCTACAGGCGCGAGCGTAAAGGCAGTAGGCTAAGGGCTGACGGACTTGGGAAAAAAGATGGCAGCCGCTTTACCGGGGCTGCTCGGCAGTGTCCTCTCTTTGGTACTAAGGACCGGCGGAGAACTATTAAAGTTCGTGGGGAATAACGTTTGGATCTTAGTCGTAGCTATTGGCGTGGTCCTCCTGAAGAAGATGAAGGTGTAACCTTGTCCTTATGTATTACTGGGGGCTTATCGTCGTCGGACATCCGAGGCATTCTCGACTTGGGATAAGTAAATATAGTATTCGCGCCGCCTTGATAATTTGGTATTAGAGGTATAGCAGTCATAGTGCTAATAGTCTTATGATTCCAAACAGTATCCGGAATGACACCCACACCGCCCCATTCTTTGGCTGTATTAGTTATTAGGGTCCTGGCATAATAATCACCGGGATCCTTTACCATTACTTGAAGCTTTGCTTGTTTACAGTTGGCTATCATGTGAAATGTCATAGGCATCTGGTCTTCTTGGGTAAACGAATGGGGAAAGGCTGCGAAATGGACTGGATTCCTGGTGTTAATTTTCGTCTTGTAAGGCAGTAAAGGGTCGTCATTCTCATCGACTATCCTAAACCCAATAGTGCCTCTATAACCCACAGCTGCGCTAATCGTGCAAAAGATTAACCCCAAACCACCTACTTCTACGGACAATCCCACATCCCACCAACCCATACGGTATTCCGTCTCCTCTAAATAATAGGAAGCCCTAGTTTCTTTTGTGTGTGGATTCATATATACCAGCAAATGAATTTGCTTCTAGAGGCTCATTACCGTAAGAGTGCTAATGGTTGCGTGGTTATAAGGCTGATCTCTTTGATCCTCTATGCTATTTATGCAAACACTTCCTGTGTCGTCAATACGCATTTGCAGCTTTACTTTTCCATGACAATCGGCAACCATATGAAAAGTCCAAACGGAAAGACCCTCATCGGTGTTGGTGTTCGGCTCTAAGGAGAAATGCGCAGGCTCCCTGTTGTTTGTCTTTGTGCGCATTGGCTGTAGTATGCCATTGTCATCCAGGAAGCGGAAGCCAATGTTATCATGGCTTACTGATCCGAGGCAAATGCTGCATATGATTAACTTCTTCGCTGAGTAGTTCAAATCCACAGACATACCCGTGACATCGACCCAAGATGCCTGGGAGTATTTTTTCTCGCCTGTGTAAGTCGTATAAACACAATCCATTCCGGATATGAAGGGGTTGTTCATCGCCATATATAATAACTCAGACCAATGCTTGCAGCTGTTAAGCCGGCTTTTAGTAAGTTATGGTCATATTCCTCAGGTATCGTAGGCATAACCTTCTTTTTTACGGTCTTAACTACAGGCGGCAGCTTCGTTTCATGTGACTTCTTAGGCTTCTCTACGAAGTGGGGGATGTTCCTAAGAGTGTCAGAGTTTACGTCATTTACTCCAAACTTCATGTCTTTGGTAGCCTTTTGGAGCTTGTTGTTGTATCCTACTACGGAGCCAGCATTCATGGATAAGTTACTGGGCATTAGCCAACAACCCGGGGCTACCGCATAATCCAACCTTGTTTTAGAATTTTGTATAGCTAGTTGGTAACGCTGTACGCCTTTGCTAATGTCACCCTCCAAGATTGAACTTTCAAATAAGATCAAGGCTTCGGCTCTGGTTTCTTCTGCGGCGCCGGTATTTCCAATTATGCTTGATCGGGTATTTACCTGAGCTCCAAGGATAGAATACACGTATGCTTCTATGCTGCGGTTTAGGCGGGCAAGGCCGGCTCTAGTTAGTCCTTTACCTTTTGGGGGTATGAAATTAAAGTACTGCTTTGTGTGTTCGTCGTTAGTAATTCGTATGATTAATGGATTAGCCCCTTCGTATTTACCGCCCTCGTCTTTGAACAATGGACCATCTCTAACTTCTTTGGAGGTTTTGGCGTTTGGTTCGAAGAAGGTGCTGGTGTCATAAGTTACTCTATGATAACCCGTGCTCCATCGTAGCTGCAATACATGGACTTCCTTATCACTTAGTTTATGTCCTCCGACACCCCAATAAGCCCAGATGTGGCCCAGACCATTGTTGGCACCTGCAGTGCATCGGAAGTCTTTTCCCACGACTCCAAACTCCTTACAAAGTCTATCATACGCGGGAACGCTGTATTTGTTATCTCTGGGATCGAACGCAGCGTCTCCTGGCAGGGCAATAACACCCATCTCATGCAATATCCTTCGTCCTGTAAAGTGAAAATGAAACATGAATATCGAATTCTTCATCAAATTCACACTTACACCACAACCGCTAGTAGCACACCAGACGGCAAAGTTCAATTGCTGTGGCCAATATCGCATGTTTGGTCCACTTAACCATTCATGAGATTCCTTGGCTGTAATATGATCTATGGGGACTTCTTTGAAGATATCTCGCACCTTTAGCTGAAAGGAGTGACCGTTAGAAATTCGCGCGTTCAACGTTAGGTCTAAATTTGGGTGTTTGTCAAAGGAAACCGCAGGTATCGGGTAACTGCTGGTAGTAAATAATAATTCACTTGACCAACCGGTCGTAGGGAGGGGGTCGCCCAAATGCCAGCCATCAGGTAGACGTATGCGCTTACTGTGATGCTTTAACAGGTGTCGGGTCGTGTCTCGTAGGGAGGGGGTCGCCCAACTGAGAAGCCATCAGGTAGACGTATGCGCGGCTGCTCCTCAATATCATTCCCAAAAGCGTCGTACATTAGTATATATAATGGATGTAATACCATCAGCACCTCCACTTTATCCTGTGGTTCCAAACGAATCAAACGCTGAGAACTTCCGCCTGAATAAAGCAAATCTAATTCTGGCTTACTTCGAAGGTCAAGTGAAGCACTACGAGGAGGTTAGAAAGAAATACGCCAGAGCTCGGAGCATGCTGCATAAAATTGCAATAACTACAGGATCCATGTCTGTAGCATTAACAGGCACTGGCGTTGCTACTTCGCTTACTGGACCGGGAATAGTCGTTGGAGTTCCTTTAGCCGGCGTTGGGGCATTCTGTGGTATCGTATCCGCTGTTACGACAGGCATTATGAAACAGTTGTCAGGTAAAATATCCAAGCACGACACACATATAGCCCTCGCAAGAGCAAAGTCTAACACCATCACCGATTTAGTCTCCAAAGCCCTACGGGATCGTAAAATTGACGAGGTAGAGTTCTCTTTGATCCTTGCGGAAGAAAAAAAGTATGAGGAGCTAAAGTCGGGGAATAAAAAAACCATCGTCAAAGATCTTTCCGAGGAATCTCGCAAAAAGATCTACCAAGAAGCAAAGGAGGAGCTTCAACGAAAACTCGCTCAGTAGATATCTGCTTCGAAAAGGACGCAGGTGGATTTCGACTGCACATTTCATCTTCTCGGAATCCATCCTAACAGCGGATGGTTGGGGTCTATTTTGTAAAATATTTCGTAAATTACGTCAGGATAATAAGGAATATCCCCATCTAACCGACAAAACATCCACTCGGCTCTTTCCATATCTGGGACGTCAGGAATAGACTTACCGGTTATCTGAAACAAAAGATAGGGAATAGCTTTGTAATATTTCCCTAGCTTCAATTTTTTCAGTGTTTTCCGTAGACTTTGTGGGGTTGGCTCTCCTAAGTGGTCTATAATTCTTTCCATTACTTCGTCGTCTAGGTAAACTGGTCGATGACCTTGAATGTGACTCATCCAATCTCTGAAGTATTTTATTCTTTTGTATGGGGTCTTCTTGCGACCTCCGTTAGAGTAATATTGTTCTCTGGTAGCACAAGGCACGGCATTACGAATATTCTTACCACACTCGTAACACTGTGCTGACGTGTCGTCTTCTATTCGCATTTTCTTACCACAACAAATATACTTATTTGGCTTAGTGGGTTTAAACTTGGGCTTCAAACACTTTACACAGAAGTCATAAGCAAACTCTTTACATTCTTCGCACTCCATATATCATATTTATTTGCGCTGTTGCCCCCACGGGTATTTTAGATGGTTGCGTCATTACCCCCACGGGTATTCTAGGTGCTGTTATTAATCCCACGGGTTATTTCTGAGTTCACGGGTTATATCGGGGGTGGTAGTAGTTGGTGCGGGTATTCATCGAGGTGCTGATTGCGCTGATACCCCCATTCCCTATACTACTCCCTTGGAGACCGTCAGTTCCCAGACCAAACCATGAAAATTGTCCGTCTGTAAATGTTATGATCGGACGAGGAAAATGCTGACAGTAAAGACGCATAAGGAGCTGAGCAGAATACACTGAAAAAGATCAAGACCACTGGTCACAAGCCGGTGGGTCACTGCAGATCTAGTTCAATGTTGCTCTGAATTACAGGCACAGTTAACTCATATAAGTACTCCCGTTTTCCGATTTTTATTTTTTTTTCAGATTGAAGAAGTTAGTTCAGCCGAAAAAGAGAAAATCAACCAATCAGCTGGGAAAAGAAAACCAGCAACAGAGTAATAGACAAGGAATGAATCAAAGAAAAAAGACAAATGCTTCCGCCTGCAAATAGGTATTATCTAGACAACTCTGCCCTCTGTTCAAGACGATAAAGTATACCTCCGTTCACGGCCTCCCACAACAACATAACGCATGCACATCCATCATCCTTCTTGGCTGCATGCTCCAATTCCCGCGCAGTTCAATAATGTTTATGATGTGACTTAGCGAACCTAAATAATCAGATAACCTTAGTTTCCCATGTTCAGATTTACGAAATTCAAATGAAAATTATCCTCCATAATAGATTGTCGATCGTTTTAAAAATACTGATCAGTTTTGATTGGCCGTTATTTATATCATACCACGCGTGAAAAATGTAACAGGGGCTGTGAATCAAATTTACGTTTTTAAATTAGCTCGTTGTGAGTTGATAGCTATTGGCAAGAAAGAACACGATATCTGTTTTGAAAAATATGAGGTACAAGATTGGACAAACTTGGGTAACATTTCTCCATCTTCACAAACGAATTCAAACATGACATGCAGATTAATACTTTGATGATGGTATCTTAGAACTGATCACTATAGAATTTTTAAACCACGTTCAAAATCATTCTTAGTTAATACTTGGTATCGTCCTCCCAACTCACCACTCGAGTTATTCACGTTTGAAAAGCTACATTGATAAGACAAATATTGATTATTACTTGTTAGGTGATATAAATTGCGATCTCTGAGAACTCACGAAAACGACCTAGCTTCATCTAATTTAATTGATATTTTTGATATCTATGGGATTTCTCAGCTAGTAAATGAGCCAACACGTGTAACGCATAATACTAAATCATTAATTGACTTGTGTGTGTTAAACATTCCCAACAAAATCAGTAAGTCAGGGGTTTAACATCTTGGCATCAGTGACCACTCTTTAGTATTCATGACAAGAAAAAATCATTACGAGCTGTCAAAGGCAAGGCATCTCAAACATCTGCAATGGTCAGACATCAAGTCTTACGATGATTCAAATATGTGGATTCACTCGAAAACCTTGCTAACGAAGTATATTGATTCCAACCTGCCTTCCAACCAGGCATCTGGGAAGAAAAAAATCACCATGGATCATAACCTCACCTATTTTGGGATAAAAATATAATCCCCAGGGGCTATATTTTCAGAACAACTGAGACAAAATAGAAAATAAAGGCAATGCAAAAAGGCAATGCAAAATGACGAATTTCTTTGTCAGTAAATTGGTGTTTGTAAATGTTTTGAATATTTTTTATGGCTTTTTAAAATGAAAGTCTAGGTCTTTCTAGAACAACATCTCTCAACAACACAAATTTAAGCTAATTTTTATAACCAGACTTGTTCGAATGCAGCTTAATAAACAGTTGAATATTTGGTGTAAATTACCATTTCATTCAATACATAAATAAATTATCTGTAGAAATAAAATTATGAAATGAAAGTATTCGTTGTTTTGCCGATGAGACCACGCGTTAGGAGTCGAATCTTTCTTGAACGAAAAATATACAATAGTTGGTTAAAAACAACCGAATTGCTAAAGGTATACAAAGCTAAATAAAGGACGAATATTTGTTGTAATATGATCTTCATGTTATATTTATTACTCTAACAATTAAACAAATTAAGCTTATGTACAGAAAAATTAAAAGTTTTGAGAGAAGTCTTTGATTTGTCGATTCGACGAGAAAAAATGCTTGTCAAAAAATAATAAACGATTGTTTGCTAAACAACACACCTGAATTCTTGGAGAACACTTCTTAATCCATTTTTGAATACATGAAAGTTTTCTTAATTGTCTTTGGTCTATAACTTGCCCTAAAGCGATTTTTCCTGTGCATTTGAGAGTCGCTTTAGCTCTTACCTAGTAGTTTTGCTTCAAACTCCTTTGTCTTTCACGCTCATTTTCTCTTTGTTCATCCGTTACGTTTTGCCTCCTATCATTTTTCTTTCACGATCATGTTCTCCTTGTTCAAAATCGAAGTCCCGCCTGGATTTGCGTTTTCTCTCTCTCTGCTTGCCGCTTTTCTTTGGTGAGATTCCTTCGTCTTTGCCTTCCGTTTTCACGCCTCCATAGTTTTTCCTCTTCCTAAAAAACTCTTTTATTTCTGGCCTTTCTTTTGGCTTTATTCTCCTATGAGCTTTCTTTCGACATATCGATTTCGGAAAGGGTTCCATCGAAAATAGAGTAAATATAAATATAAATATAAGCTTGAAAACAAATGGTGTTGTTATCTTTCGGGATTTCTATACGTAATAAAAGGTGTAAAGCAATGCAATTCCACTATTCATATTGCGATCAATGGAACTAGCGTTGATTAAACCAAATAGTTGGGTGTCACTATCGATAATAACCTTAATCGGCCAGAACATGTTAAAGACATTTCAAAGAAAATATCATCACGTATAGGGGGCTCTAGAACGTGTTCGCCCATTTATTTCCACCGATTGTGCCATCCAAATCTAGGAAGTCTTAATTCTAACTCTCTTAAGAGCGACTGTCCGTAAAAAATCAAACAAAATCAGAAATGTGTGGAAAGGCTCAAATTTTCGAATTCGCTAAACTTTTGGATTTTAGTAGTGCATGATGAAGTACGAAACGCTGTGTGGTTAGTTTTGAAAAATATCTTTTTGTTTTCGAGAAAAAGGGAAAAATCGGTTTAAGCTCCAGGGTCGACTTTCGCTGCCAAAAGATGGCTGAAAATTGCTTACTTTCGCTTGGTATGTGCATCAAAACTATTGATCCAAATAGGCTTTTAATACTTTCTGCCAAAAGTACAACTCTTATTTGCTCAATAAAAATCGAACAACTCTGAATTATTTAACACAATAAAAAGCAAAGGGCACTGAGCTACAATGCTTGTCAGTGCATCTCGAAAACTGCGAGTTTTCCTATGTGCTATCCTTCCGAATATTATAAGATTACAGTCAACACCTATTGGGAAACTGCTCTTTTCAAAAATGTTTTTCTTATTTCGGGGAATAATTGTGCGCTTTTTGCGAGAGCTTTTCCTTTGACTCATTAAATATGCAGAAATCATTGTTGGGCGATTGCGTGACTAAAGACTTCTCGAAATAAATTCCCTTGAAAATATCATGGTTTTTCAAATCTAGCTTATACAAATAAAAGAAAACATTAATATACTAACCTTCGACAAGAGAAGGTCTTTTCTGTTGCTCCATTCATCGGAGTTATCAAGAAATTAAACTTGTAAACCGTGGCGTTGGCTTGTTTTATGCTTATTATTTTTTCCTTTTTCTCGAAAACAAAAAAGTATTTTTCAAAACTAACCACACAGCCTTTCGTACTTCATCATACACTACTAAAATCCAAAAGTATAACGAATTCGAAAATTCGAGCCTTTCCGCCGTATGTTTGATTTTTACAGACAGTAGCTCTTAAGTGATAAACTATGTGTTCAACTTCAAAAGCGTCAAAATCGAGCGGCTAGAGTTATCACAAGATCTACTATGATATAAGATCTAGCCATCTCCTTGAGAAATTAAACTGGAATACAGATGCAGTTCGTCGTGAAAAAAGCCCTATTAATGTTTAAGATGATGCAGCGACGTACACCTGTTTACTTACATAACCGTTTCTCCGACTACTATTCGAAATCATGACCACAAACTGTCAATACGTAAGCCCAAACTGAATATCTAAAACGATCATTCAGCTATAGTGGGACAAAATTGTGGAATGACCTACCATTAAATATAAAAGGACAAATCAGTACAAAAATTTAAAAAGTAAATTGATAGTTTGTACAGTAAGAAAAGTTGGAACTTAGGTCTCCAAGGCAAACACGTAAAACAGTAACTAGCTTTTTAATTGTAAATTGTTACCTTTAAATATTTTTAGACAATCGACCGATGTTTTTACCGTGGTAAATAAAAGAAGCTTCTTTCCCTTCCGTTATGGAATACCAAAACACATCAAAGGAGAGGAGTTTTAATAAACTTTTCTTTGGAATATATATAAAATTAGAGCCTTTCTTTCGGCCAAATAGTAAGATCAAAGGCAAACCAAAGTTTTGACATCGGAAATTCGTGAAAGAGCGAGGTGGCTCTTAGCAAATAATATGAGTATGTGACATCACTTTCAATGCTAGTTGAACTCATAAGTTTGAAGGTAAAATTACTACCAAGATGATTTTGAAACTGGTAAATCGATGTCTCGACATAAATAAAACCCTTTATACGTATTGGTGCAAAAAGGATATTTTGTCTGTTTCTGAATGTGGCAGCCCAATGATTGGACAAGATCAGATACATCTTAACATATGATATTATATTTCGGCCAAACTTGAGGTGTGATTTGTTAATCCCAGATATAGTATCCCAAATCCGGATATGATATCTGAGGTCAAAACCAAACACATGTTATCTTCAAGATGGAATTTTCCACTTTTAAATGGCAGACTGTAATAGTAGTCATTCTTAGGTCAAACCTCTTCATTTTTTACATTTGTTTTGACCTAATGTTTATGCATAAAAAAACGTTTGGCCCTCCCCTTGCGCGATTCTTTCTGGCCCTCTTGTAGCTGTTTCCATAGTAATCAGAAGTCGTCCGCATTTTCCACAGTCGTGAAGAAATGTTCAACACTAGTGAAGAGACGGCGTACTGGTTTCGAGCCAAACGAGCCGTGGCCAACTGCCTGAAATACTGGAGGATTCTGGGGTACCGAGTTCAGAAGACGTCCACTCCAACGAGTACCATGCAACCAATAGGAACAGCCTCTGCAATTGTAGAGCTCCAGGAAGCAGAGCGTATCATCTTGAGAGAAATAAAGCAGGACGCCTATGTCGCAGAGATGAAAGAGCTATCAACTGGTAGGGAGAACCGCACCAACGGCAGCAGAGCTGAACAGCACGAACTGAAAAGAAAGTCGGACCTGTATCGCCTCGATCAACATGGCATACTGAGAGTCGGTGGTAGAATAAAAAACGCGAGTATCGACGTCGGGCTCAAACATCCTATTATACTTTCCAAGGACAACCATATTTCTTACTTTATCGCTGAGACCTGCCACGACTTAACCAAGGAAGAGGCCTAACTAACCCTGAACGCAATACGTTCCTAAGGCCACTGGATAGTCACTGGAAGTTCAATGGTCTCAAAGCCGATCCGCGATTGAGTTACTTGCAGAAAACAGAGAGCAGCAGGGCAAGAACAGAAGATGGCTAACCTGCCGAGCGATAGGCAGGAACCGACACCCAAATTCACCTATTGTGCTGTGGACTATTTTGGTCCCTGGATGATTAAAGAAGGGCGCAAAGAACTTAAGCGTTATGGCGTACTGTTTACTTGTCTTTCTCTAGAGCGTTCCACCTTGAGACAGCCAACAGTCTACACACCAGCTCATTCATCAGTTGAAATCTCAACTTGCATATAATTGACAAACGTTCTCTAAACAAGTGTATAAATCCCGTATGTGATCAAATTATGATTAATCCAGCATTCAACATGCTAGTTGAAAATTCATTTTAAGTATGCATAACTGTTAATTTGATTAAAACTTTATCATGGGTTAGTCATTAAACAATTCAAGATAAAACATTGAGTAAAATAATTATTGTGCGAAGTTCTGAAAACTCCAATCACTGTGCATGTGAAGGAAATTGGACATTCTGAAGGTATACGACTGTTTGTATTTGTGCGTAAATACATAGGACGTGGTTATGTTTGTCATGGGAAGGCATCAGAGAGTATATTTTTGGGGCGGGGGTGTATTTTTTTTGACACAGGACCATTCACTGATTCAGGTAATCAAATAAGTTAATGCAGAAACTCTTTATTTATTGTTAGATTATGTTTTCTTTTTGACCTTTTTTGTGAATGCCAATAAGTAGACCATATTCTCGGGTCGGTTTCGATGGGAATACTTGATCGATTTTACTTCCTTCTGTTGTAATTTCTTCCGATGTGTTTTCCCGCTATTTTTTTGCACACAAGCGTCAAAAACATTTTCCAGCCATACCTAGAGCAGCTTCCTGTCCGGGTTATTTTGCTTGTGTTTTCTTAGAGTATACAATGGCGACCTTAAAGAGAGTAAGGTGGTTTACAACTTTTCCATTTTGGCAAATATTCACAACGTGCAACTTGTATTTAAAATAAAAATTCAATACGACAACCTGCTTATTCTGTTTTAATATTTTCGTTATAGACAACTAATGGAAATGCGCAAAGAAAAAAGAAAACACCTGGTGACATTCATTGACCACAAACAGCTGTTAGTCAATTAAGTAAATATATCATAAAATATAATTTATCATATATATATATATATATATATATAACATATAACATTAATTACAAACTTATAGGGATATTATTCTTTTAGTATCTTATAATTACAACTTCCCCTAGTACTATTTCAATTTTGATGAAACCTTATGACGTCGACAAAAAAGCCGTGTACCAATACTAAATGTTTTGCCCATAATAAGAAAAGTCAAACAAAGAATGGAAAATGTTATCCAAAATCCAAAAGTACAATGTCGAATTGAAAGTTCGATTTTTGGCGGGGATGGTACACCATACAAATCGACCTCAAGCTGCGATTCCAGCAGGCCCTTGCCACTGATACTATAAAAAGACATGGAAACCTAGAATAAAAACACCATAGCACACAAACTACTTGATGGTTTTGTCTATAAAAATACATAAATATATTATCTCAATGATAATTATAAACAGGTTTCAATTATGTGGATGGTTTTTAATCGAAGCAAATTTTTTAAATTTTTACTGCTAGTTGTCTAGTGCTCGTTGAGGTATTTACTGAACACAGTCTTAAAATTCCCCTGGTATCTTAATCATTTAATACATATACCCCGTGTTTCTTTTGGCAGATTTAGTAGTATTGCCAAGTAGATTTTGGCACAGAGGGTTCCATCAAAGGCATACGGCTTGCCTTGGGATGCAGTACAAATGTTGTATAGTCCCAAGCTCCAAACAAATGGATGGAGCAATGAACATATTGAAAGACTTGAGAAGCTACTTTGGTCCTTTGCTATAACAGCGGAAGAATACTATGACCTTGGGATCCGTAAAGAAAACCTGTAATATTCAGTACATGCTTCTCAGGGCATCAGACGACATTCTAGTACGGATAAATACTCCTGCGAACTGTATGAAAGGGCCATCCTGAGGCATAAGGAGCAAACATAATGCCAAGGGACTAGAAAAAACATTTGCTACAAGAGAAAATTTAAAAAACTTCCTTGATGATTGCCAAGAAAAAAATGAATCCAAACGAAATACAGGAAAAACCACTTTGATTTGGACTCAGCAGCAAAACACGCCTATTTCTTTCAATGAGTCCTCTTTTTTTGCTGCTAAAGCAATATTGCTGATATATAATCCAAAACCTTCATTTCAGCATGCAATTTTATATGGGGTTGCCACTGGGCTGAAAGTCTTTGAAGACAATGTTATTGTTACAAAGTGACGAAAGCTACCAGATATTCAATTTTCTTGACAGATGAGAATCCATACAAATTGCAAGAAAATGACCAATCCAGTTGTTCTTGTGGCAGGAATGGTAAAGAGCAAGATATTTCATCCTGTCTGACTAAGCAAAAACAGGGGTCGCAAATGTCCTGGTGCCACTCTAGGGGTATCCTGTGGTAGTCAATGCGGATGCAAAGGCTGCACAAAAGTTTAAAAACGAGGCAACAAATGAAAGATAGTTGCAGATGCAGATATGGGCAAAGTAGAGGTGCCACTGGAGATTCTTGCCAGAACACAGAAAACAGGAAGACCAAATGCCCTTGCTCTAAAAACAAACAAGCATGTGGGAAAAACTGCCTTTGCCGTAAGTGCAAACATGTTTTTGGTGAGAATAGGAAAACCTTTGGTTCACTGTCAAACCCTGCCGCGAAGATGAGATCAAATCCATCGCCATACAAAAAAAAAAGGGGGGGGGAGAAATTCCTTTTGCAGCAAAATTGAGATCTAACTTCTTTTGTATGGTCGACCTATTAAACGTGCTTACTTTCCAGCACAGTTAACATCCTTGTTTCTCTAAATGTACCGTTGTCCGTGAACAAAGTGATCACAGTTTATAATCACATCGTAAAGTCAAGTGTTTTTGAAATCAGAAAGCTCCAGAAGGCAAATTGATACAGTTAGCGGAAAAACAAAAGCAAATGATCGCCAAAGCAAGAGTCCGAGAATAGTATATAGCCAGATCATTTATTTTATTGCAGACTTCGGTAATAATGACCTAATAATATATAGAGATTATCAAATATTCAGGGCTTGATATCTTCTATTCACGAGTTTCCATATTGAGTCCGCAAGCGAGTGACTGATATGATATGAAAAACGAGTCAATAAAAAGGATAACAGGCTCGTAGCTTTCAATAACTTTACACACTTAGAGCCCATAATATCACAGCATTGACAGTTTCTAGTTCACCGTGAAGTGATATCGTATCACTCTACTGATATGGTTTTTATTCACGGCTTTATCACACAAATGTCAAATGTCAGAATCTATCATGTAATAATTAATAATTAATTTTGTTTTTGAACTTTTACGTTGATGGGCATATATGTTTTAATAACAGTCAGATGTTTTACTCATAATTAAACTCAGGAAGATTGGATAATTTATTAGAGGTGTGTTTGTTGTTTTCAAGTTGCACCATCTTCGCGAAGAAAGGCAAAGTAAAGGGAAAGTAGACAAACAGCCTCAAGTATCCCAACACTTTTTAAAGAACAAGTCTGAGCTTGTCTATAACCTTTGCCGAACCGAAGCCCTTAAGGAGGCAGGTATCAAAGAAGATTGTTTGACAATGATGTAGAAAGTA
Source organism: Actinia equina (assembly GCA_011057435.1). Classification (NCBI taxonomy): domain Eukaryota; kingdom Metazoa; phylum Cnidaria; class Anthozoa; order Actiniaria; family Actiniidae; genus Actinia; species Actinia equina. Next base: position 168,536 of record WHPX01001069.1, on the reverse strand, counting down.
TCAATGCAGTCATCAAGAGATGGCAGAACAGAGAAAAGAGTGATATCCCACAATTTGTTGCTGATATGAAAGAATTACACTAAAGACAAAGGCACGACATTGAAAGAGTCTCCTGTGGAAATTCTACTTTGTATAGTGTGGAGGAAGAATATAAGAAATTTGCGGCAGACCTTGGAACCTTTCACACAAAGAAAGAGAAAAGTACCAATTATCCAAAGTATTCATACCAAGTCAAGAGTGATCACTCAAAGCATAGGTGTAAAGAACCCTTGTTGGAAATGTACGAACTGGATTCTCAGGACCAAATTCACGCCTTATTTTAAATGAAAGACGTAAACAACCAATTTGTTTCACGTGCACGAAGAATCACAACTACAGTTGCGATGCTTCATGCATGGATTTCACAACCCATAAAATATGCTACTGGATTCGCTACTAGATAACTAGAAAAAAGTAACTACAAGATGAACATTTGTAAACTAATATCATCGACAAAGTTAAAAGAATAAAGTCTTAGTATGTTACTATATTCAAAGACTTCATTGAGGACGAAATTTAAGACTAAAAGTGGATACTTAATACTGGATACTGGGCCTAATTGTATCAACATGACTAGGACCCAGTATCTCATTCTGGCAAGTTGTTAGTGTTGGTATGCGTCTCAGCTCGTCTCAGTGTATTTCGAGAATAAAAAGTTTTAAAGAATGTCAAAGTTGCACAAGGCTCCAAAGTCGTAATCGACAGCTTCGAAACCAGCTTATAAGCGTGAGTTCAAAAATTAAAAAAGGTCAAAACGAGCTGAAATCTATTAAAAAACTAAAATTCTAGAAACAGGTATATCGCTTTATTTGTCTACATTAAATAATTTACATCTGCTATAGTAACATAACGTAATATGAACAGCCCCTTTTACATGTATTTGCATGTCATGGGAAGGGGATATAGAGTTATGATACATGAGTGGTTGGTGTTCATGACAATCAGCACTTATATCATTTTTAAAATATCTACAGAAATAATATCTGAACCTCAAATTTCCCAAGAGAATGAAAATGATGGTCATGATGATGTTGATGATGTTGTGATGATGAGTCTGATTCTGATGAAACCATGGAAGAAGAGCCAGACTTTTCATCAGATGCCAACTATGATACCGAGATGGAATCTGAGACTGACCCTGATACAGAAAATAAAGATGCCCAAAAAGAATAGAGCAGGTAACCTAACTTTGGGGAAAATATTCAAGATAGTATGGAAATAGAAAGTTAAATGAATATGAAAATTTATTTATAAATCAATTATTTTTATCTTTACAGAGTTTTTTCCAAATGATGGAAACCTTTCTTTTGCCATTCCTCTCTCTGGAGGTTCGGCATCGAAGGCTATTCAGATGTTCAAGCATATAGGACTATGTTTCTCAATTGCACAATATGATATTCAATGTGACCCCCTGTACTTCTATTGTGTTAATGATTGCAAGCCATTTATCGTGACTGGTAATCCTAAACACTGGCGATTATAAGGAAGGAAATTTCCAATACCTAAATGCATTAGGAAATCAGGAGTAAATAACTATTACTAATGCTTCTTAGTAATTGTACTGGAAGTATAATTCTTCATATCTATAAGGACAACACATTGTTTGATGCATTGTGTCTTGAACAATTTCTGGATCCGCCCCTGGAATAGTTGCCAAGAGGCGTGATTAAAAACACTAAAGTACTGTATTGACGGATTCATACTATATTATACACCTGGTGTATCCTTTATCATATTAAGAAAAGCGAAAGCGAAAAGTTTGGCTAGATGCCATGAGATAAATAAATGCAGAGAAACAGCGCCTTTGTCAAGTAAAGGATAGAGAAAGAAAATCCCATTGGTTGTTTTTTATGCTAATGTATATCACCTTAACTCATGCATTATGCAACGACCATAAATAAGAGAAAGCATTCCCGTTCGCCATCTCGCATTTTTACCTTGTCAGACAAGTTGCTAGTAATAATTCTTCTTGGACGGTTTCCTGATCAAAAAAGAAGACAAGATGGTTTCTTTAGTTAAGTATAAGTGCTTTTGCAGTGACGTCGAAGGCCTTGAATTTTTCACAAGTCAAAAGTATATTCAGTACATTAAGTGCAAAGAGTCGACGTGTGGGTTTTTCACACAGGCTAGTGACTACAAATTATCCAAGAGAAGGTGGACAGGAGATATCGATAATGTATCCCTTTGTGCAGCCACCGTAAAGCAGCAACCCTTTACGTTTCCAAGTCAGAGAAAAATTCAGGGCGCCCATTTTTCAAGTGTTCAGAAAGTTTGGATGAGAGCTGCGAATATTTTCAGTGGGGGAACGCCCCACCCTCAAAAAAAATCAATGAATGCAGGAATCCTCACGGACTCACCACCCAAGATCAAAAGAAGAAAAGTCATAGTCAAAGATGATGACTAAGAGGAACATTAGTTTGAACATTCTTTTTATCTCTAGCTTTCCTGACTGAACTCTATGAACACTGTTGTTATAAAGAAAAGACGTGACACGAATATACTTTTTTGAAGTTACTTAAGCTATTGTATTTTTTCAAATAAAACTATTTGACCAAGATTCTTGTTTCTCAACTTTTGATTAAGGGGAGTGTGACAGGTTTATTTCAGGACGTAAACGTAAGAAACTAATCCACAATGGAAAAAAATAGCATGGTGGAGAGAACCATGTAATTTACCTCCGCACATTAGGCAATTGGATTATGCTTGCATTGTGTTGTTCTTTTTGCTGATCCACCCATGTGCTCCTCTTATGTAAATGATTAACATCACCAATGAGACAATTTCTTTCGGACTGTGTTGATTACTTAGACGTCAGTTTAAAGATACAGAAATTATTATGGCTTAGAGGTGTCTTGGCAACTCCAAACGAAGACAAGAAGAGTCTGCAAAAAGAGAACAACAAATTAGGGCAGTCATCCCCCACCCCACCCCACTCCACTCCACCCTTGAAAAAACCTGAATCCGCCCTTGCTACTACACCAGTTAACTAAAACGGGCTGAGGATCAGACATGTGGAAAAAGAATCTCAAGTGCAGATCAAAGTCTTGAATCATGCCTAGAACTAAAATCGAAGATCCATTTTTATATTATATTATGCTATAGCTGAAGACAGAATTCGAAGAAATGGGGGGGAGATGGCTCGTTCGGGCTCGTACAGGCATAGCCTTGCTTTTCAGCTTTGACTAAGATTAACGTCACCCTTAATTTTTTGATGTAATTGAATTTTAATATTTCTTTAAAGTTTTACAATTATTGGTGTTTTGAACGTCCGACATTTAAGTTTCAACATATAAACTTACGGTGATTCAAATTATCTACTGCATTAAAGTATATTTTATTAATCCAGTGAGTTTCCTAGATGATATCTCAATATATCTCTCAAGAAAGAGGTCCTCATTGTGACTGGTTAGTAAAAAAAGTTGATGCTTTCCTGTTTATCCAAGTTAATGGAATAAAAGCAAAAACTAGGCCAAAAATTGGACTGCAGAAGTTTAAACTGTCTCAGCACAGAAAAATGGAAAAAACAGAACATTATGCTGACAGCACAATGACATTTATGTCGAAACATTATACTGTTGTTAGATCCGGTAATCCAACTAGTTGAATCCGCATATCTCAAGTCGACCAATAGGATATGATTACTGTTATTACGTGGCATAACTTAAGGCACACCTTACTACACGAGGCTTCTTTTCCTTTAATTCTCACAGTCGAGCAAGTTCTCTTAAAATTATCAGGCAAGTTATTTTACTTTTACACCTAACTGTTATGGCTGACAAGCGCATTCTCATTCTGGGACATTACTTTATTGCGTCGTCTTCACGACTTCTTAGAACGTAATTCCGTTCTTGGCCCCTATTTTCACTGCGAGAATAATGTAATTGTAAGGTGGCACGGTGTTGGGGCCAGAACTCTCAAAAAACTTGTCCATTATGACCTACATGTTGTTGAGTCTTTTCGACCCCACATTGTTATCTTACAAATTGGAACAAACGACCTAACCGTGCCAATCTTACCCCTGTTCTAGTGGGTTCTGGTATTGAGTTCGTTTATTGCATGACCAAAATGGAGTTGAGCGCGTTTGTGTTTGCCAAACACTCTATAGGGAGGCGTTAGCAGCTTTTAACCAAAAGGTCGATCTCTTAACCCGTTATCTACGCGTAGTTTTGGAGCCAATTCCTTATGCAATTTATTGGGGTCATAGAGGTTTCTGGCATACAAAGGCTACGCCGATGATGGAGTTCATCTGAATAGCTGCGGACAGCGCAAATTGTATTGCAGTTTGAGAGGGGCAATTCTTAAAAGCCTTCGTCCGTTCCAAGCTTGTAATTGAGTGATCCTTGCATACAGTGTGGTATGTGGGGTTTTTAGTTTCTCGGTTTACAAGTTGCACAATACGTGCTTTGTTGTCTATGCTTAACTGTGGGTGTTCAGAAACCATTTTGAGTATACAATCCCTTGATCGCCGTCTTACGCGTCTTATTTTTCGCAAAAGCACAAGAGCTTAATTTATCTAGCTCGTGTTTTTGCGAGATAAAACTTTATGTATTTACACTTTTATCGTGCACTTTGTTACGCTATGCCTCCCACCAAGCGAGCAACTCGACGCACGAGGCCATCGAGAGCTTATGCCATAGAAGTGCCAGCGCGGGATGTTCCCGTTTCCAGTAATTGGCCTGCAGAGCCCCTTATCTTGGACCTGGCTGCCCCGACTGCCTCTTAACAACAGCGTTCACCAACGCTGTTCATGCAGCCATGTCGCAACCGCGAGTTGGACAGGAACAGGGTCTCGTACCCCAATTGTAGAGGACGAGGTCGCTTATATTCGCTCGAATAATGAGACTAACGAAAAGTCTGGGCTAACGAATATGTCGAATTTGGCGCCCTTCTTAAAAACTCCCCTACACCCAAAAAATACTTTCTTTCAGTAGGGAAACCCTCCGAAAACTCACACAACCCACAAATTACGCTGGAGCCCAGTCACCAGCCCAAGGAAGTTACTAGTATTGATTTATGGTGACGGCTTTCCACATTTTCTGTGAAAAGTTCTCAGACCAAACAGCGCCATCAATGAAATACTGTGAGACTATTATGGATATAGCTTACAAATCGGGTGATTGGTCGTTTTTACGGCGAGCAGTTTCGCTATCTCCGACAGTCTGTTCCCCGACTCCTTTCCTTGGGACAAAATCCATTGGGAGTTATGGCTTTGGGCGGTCACAAGTTTTCGAAAACCCCAACAAGGCGCCGAGAAACGGTCGGCTCAGCGAAATCGTTTTCGCAATACCAACCCCCCTTTCCCAAAGGGAACGTTTTGGGCATTTCAGAGCGGAAAATTTGTGTCAGTATCACCACGTTTATTGCAGATGCGGTGGAAAACTATCCGCTAGCAATTGTACCAACGACAAACGTTCTCCTTCACACCCAGTCAGTAACACCAATAAAGGCGGCAAGGTTTGTTGAAAATCTCTTGGATATCCACGACCTTTGAAAATAAATTTCAGGAAACTTTGGGTAAGAAACTTGGTGGTGGGGTAATCAGCATTGGTGGTGCATCTTAAAGAAGAATATAAAAACATAGGTTTTTAAAAAAACCTGCTACAAGGCTGTTCATCTGGGCATCACAGAGGACTATTGTTGCCTTTTACCAGAGATAAAGTATAAATACTAACAAAAAACGATTGCACTATTTGTATGTCACTAATATTCAACTTTTTATAGTCTTGTTTATAGTTACATATCAGCAAATGCATTACTGCGGACCATGTTCTTCACAACTTTGGGATAACCTTGAATAATTCATTCCTGCACAAAGACAGCCTGGATAACGTCTCTAAAAGGTAAGGCAAGGCACCAGGCGAATATATCACGTGCTTTACACAGTTATCATTGAAAAACATTTCCCAAGATAAACATCAAATATACATTACTGCGGACCATGTTCTTCACAATTTTGGGACAACCTCGAATAATTGATTCTTGCACAAAGACAGCCTGGATAACGTCTCTAAAAGGTAAGGAACATAAGAGTAATAATGAGATGTAAAAGGCTGATGAATTTCCTCAAGAGTTCGACTTTAACATGCTTTGTAGATAATCCCAAGCCTACGTATTGCTTGTGAGTGCTTTTTAATTAATTATATTTTATGATTATAGGCCTTGCGCACGATGTTGTTGTACAACAAAAAGCTATGAATTTTAAAGCGTAATATTGTTTTGAAAACGCTTTACTTTTCATTTCCTAATTAAATGAATCAAAATATCTATATAATTTGAAAGCAAATTTGTTGGTTTATCACCACCGAGAAGTTTATTTTTCTAGATAAAGAACTATAGGAAATAAGGAAAAATAAGTAGATGCCTAAGAAGAAAACTCCGAAAAACCCTGTAACAATAATGCTCTGTTTTGCTTTTATAAGATATGAAGAAATTACCGCTGGCCATAAGACCAGACACAAGACCGCTGATCGGCTCAAGGAAAAAAACCCACACCCCTGGGACCACAGTTTTAGTCAAATAAATTCCCCACCCTAAGACAAATTTAGATCGCCAGCCTCCAACGTCTCTACCCTTGTGAGACAACATCAAAAACTTAACCCTGGGGCAAACAGAGTCAGTCACAACCCCACCCTTTGCTTGACATCCCCCCTGGCTTAACGTGATAGGTGCATGAAATGACCAAACGACAATTACCTTTTGACGAAAACCCAACTGAATTAAGAAAAAATGTCTTGCCTCTTTAATATGGCTATTGCAGGATAGCACAAGCATATTTATTACTAACGTTTTGACAGGATTAGACAATCTATTTTGACTTTAGCACTGCATACTTTCTTTCAGACAGTCAGGTGTCTCTCCTTGAAGAAGAAAGAAAAGCTCTTCTAACGGAAAAAAGAACCAATGAGGAAGACGAGTGTAGTAATAATCAACACCCAACTGTTGTTCAGAATTATTGTTTGAATAACTTTAATTAAAAGTTATTATTATATATATATATTTCGGGATACCTACGCGCGCCTGCCGACACTTATGATCAGCGGTCTTGCTCTAAAAGCCGCCATATGTAGTTGACTCGTGTAAGCATGAAGTTTATGCTCATTAAAGCCGTACAACACGGCAAATGTCTTATGTTACTTCAGTTCCATAAGTTCATGAACAAAATGTTACTTCAGTTCCATAAGTTCATGAACAAAATTGCTGTACCCCAAATCAGGAACTCAGACCGAAGAAACTAATGATTTTTCAATGCGATTTCCGAGCATTGAAAAATCATTAGAAGAGTTACGGGATATTCTTTTAAAACAAAGAGTTATACCCGCTCCTGAATCTGAATATGTCCCAGCTAGCCCTTGCAGCCCTTCAGCTAATATGACTCCAAGTGCCAGTGATACTCCTGTATCAAGGTCTGACCTGGGCACAGACAATGGTATGGTACCTGCGGGTAGCCCTGGTACTACTACCTGGTATGTGTAAATAAAAAAAAACTCGATAGCTTACCAATTTTTGTATGGTGCTCCGCGTGGGAGCTCCGCTAAAGATGCGTCCTCCAGTTTACATCCCGGTCGAAGAAAGGAATACAAACAAACAAACAACTGTTTTAAAGCAATTAAAACTAAAAGTAATCGTTATTCTATTTTATTAAGAATCCCAGACGGACATCTAAAATATGCACCGAACATCGTCAACTGTCTTGTTAGTTGTATCAATAGAATACTCGTCAATCAACATATTAGTTATCAATTAATGTTGTCTATGTTTGTCATGATTATTGTAACGGCTACCTCATAATCAGCTTTTACATCTCGAGAGGCTACTGAATATTTTTTTATATTTATTTCTTTCAGCTACCTTATTTATACCATCTCGAAATCTGTTAAGAAAATTCCGGGCGAGAAAGCAGACAGTGTTTTGGAATGGATAATTAAGAATAATTTAAATGAATCTAAAATAAATGAAGTAACGATTGCAAGTAGACTAATAAACACCAGTATGCTAAATGTATAATAAACACTAGTATGCTAATAAAGTTTAAAAAAGCTTCAGGGCGCGGAGGAAAATGCATTGAAAAACTAAAAAATGAATGGAGATCGACAAACTATGATTTCAAAATATATTATCATGAACTTGACCAAACAAAACTCGTCGAAGAAAACCAACGGCTACAAGGAGAGAAGAGGAAAGCGGAACAAGATCTGGCTGCAGAAAAAAGGAAAGAGAATGAAAACTGAAGAAATGCTTTCAAATGTCATTGCTCATGAAGAGAGAAGCAGGAGGTATTACAAAGAAAAATTTAAAACACTAGCAAAAAGAGTGGCAAAAATTCAAAACAAAGCAAAAAAAGGTCCCAATAAAAACGTGTGCTTTAATGATTACACCCCACAATATCAGGCGAGGATTAAAAGGGCTTCAAACAAGATATTCAAACCACACTGTCATTCTTGGGGATTTACATTTTTGTGGCCACAAAAGTAGAAATATTAAACAAAGAAAATGGAACATATGAAACTATAACTCTGATTGATGATGATGATTTACATTTTCATTCAGAAGCAAAAGAAATCACTGGCCATGATTTAGATGATATTAATTACTGGATGAGGCCCCAGAAAATTATGAAAGTCTAAAAGAAAGCTTGGGTGATCTCAACAAGGAAATGTCTGAATTGAAGGAAATAAAAATAAATAATCGCACCTATAAAATAGAGTATTTCTTAGGAGGTGACTGGAAGTTTTTGGCTTGTGTTTGTGGAATTGGTGCCGCAAATCAAGAATTTGCATGTATTTGGTGCAAATGCCCAAGAGCAGAAAGAAGTCATGTGGATAAAAATTGGTCTATATCAGATAAATCCTTTGGAGCCAGAGATCATATAGAAATTACTGATCACTCAAAGCGCAAGAGGTTTAATTGTAAATACAGTCCATTGTTTGATTATATTCCTGTTGATCATGTTATGATTGACACACTGCACTTATTCTTGCGAATAGATGTTTTGATTGAACTTTAGAGAACTAAAACGACAGGATTGCTTAGAGAAAACCAACACATTTTCAAATGGTTTCAATCACGAGAAATATGCACACTTGGCAGGTTATGAAACCTTTCTGTGCAAGCTTGGTATAAACTTTGAGTGGAAGGTCAACAAAGACACAAAGAAACTTGAATACAGAGACTTAACGGGAGCAGAGAAACTAATTCTGATTCAGAATATTGATTTTGGACATTCGCTACCAAACTATACTAAAACAAGAGAAATGAGAGTGATTTGGAATGGATTCATGGAGATAATAGGTGACCTTAAACTTGATTACACAACAGAAGAATCGATAAATCAGATAGAAAAAAAATTTAAAAAATGGCTTGAAACCTTCATTGCCATTTACCAGGGTAAAGATGTTACTCCATATATGCATGCTTTGTATGCCCATGTGCCTGGGTTTTTAAGGCTATATGCCAATATTTCCCAATTTAATCAACCGGGCATGGAGAAATATAATGATATTGTCTCCAAAAATTACTTCAGGTCCTCGAATCACAGGGGTATAGAGGCACTGAGACAGCTCATGTTAAAAAAAAAAGGATGCAGTTTCTTGAGGGTAAAGGATATGAAAGGGAAAACAATTCATACACATGTGGAAATTGTGGCACATAAGGTTATACAATTAAAACTTGTACTAAAAAGTGCACAACATGCAACCAAACAACATACTGCTCTCACCTTGTGAAAGTTGAAGGTAAATAGGTTCCAAGATGCTCCAATGCGAATTGAAAAATCTTAAATTGTGTTGTCTAATACATGTAATTTTGAATTCTTATAAATATTGTAAAAAAACTTATTGATTCTTTGTGGCATAGTCATACTTATTGCCGTCACCTCTAACGAATGTAAAAACTAAACATAAACTGTTTTCTATCTCTGATCGAATGTATTTTCCTCCAATAAGTTTAAACTCTTCAATGGAAGATTTCCTTGACAACCAGAAACGTACAGTTCCCTCTGTCACAAAAGCATAGTCGCCATTTACATTGAAAATGCGCTCATTCCATTTGTTCCCTAGGAAAGGTTCCAAAGCCAGATTCGATTTTATGTAATAGACTTCCCGCATTCTTTTTTTGGCATTCCAGTTAACGCAAGGCCTTCTTCAAATACATCTTGATGTATCCGTATATCAATGCGAATGCCAGGATCATCCTTTCGTCCGGAATAAAGTTTTCGCTTTATTTCTCTATAAAGCTCCCCATATATCAAATCACTTCGATCCTTCAGAGAAATGTTTGATGTTACTTTATACGGCTCTAAACGCTGGAAAATCTTGTTAATATCTTCATCAACACATGACCTCCACTCGTCGTATTTATTACTATATCCCACGAAGTGGATTTTAACCCTGTTTTTCTTCTTGTCCACCTCTGTTACTGTCACAGGATAAAGTCTTTGACGATGAAGATTCAAGAAGAGCTTTATTGATAAGTAATTTTGGTTGCTTTCTTTCTCGCTTTGTTCTCGAAGATGCCATGTTTATTATTACTGTAGGAGCGCGTGACCGATTGCCCGCGTAACTCGATACTACTGAGCAAGCGCACTAGCGAAAATATGTCCGAGTGTGCCTGGACACAAGTAAAGTCTAAATGTTCATGATACATGGTAATAAGTTTGATATGTAAAACATATGAACTGATATGAGACTTCATTTTTAATCAGAATGCACATTATACGTTGTCAGATAAGGCCCTGGGACAGAGTCGCGACTAAGTTGGAGCAAATGTTGTACGATTCAATCACCTAATGATTTGAAAACGTCTTTGAATGGAATAATAAAGTTAAAGAATAACGCTGTTCCAAGTTATATTTGCATGGTCTGGTGATGCTCGACCGAGAAAACAACCAAAGGACAGGCAGTCAACAAACATAGATAACTGTTTCATCATCGAGTGAGAATTTGACGACTTTTGATGCCGAAAATCCCAGAGCAACTTCAAAGTTAAAAGAAGAACTTGCAAAGGATGAGATTGAAGCACTTAAAGAAAAAGTAGCAGTTCTTGAGGATAGCATAGAACGAACCGAACATGAGTTAATCAACAAGAATCAAGAGTTCAACAATATATCACTTCGTTACCATGCTCTTTGTAACGAACAAGAGCTTACAAACCACCAGTTACTTATGAAAGAAAATCAAGTGAAAGATTTGGTATGTCTTAAAGCTTCGCAATGTCAAAGTGTGAGAACGAATTGTGAACGTGTGAATTTGTCGAAGAAAGAAATGAAAAACCTTACTAAAAATATGTTTGTGTTGAGGAAAAACGTCGTCTCGTTCATCTCCATATGAGCTTTACGCTGTGCAGAAGCTTGATCAGAGAACACATGAATACATAGAGCACTTGCACATAAAGAATTACTTTCGTCTACCATATTCGATAAAGTGCTTGATTAAGTGTTAACCCATTTGCCTAGAGGATTAGATGTGCTTCCAAAGAAGCCGAAATATACAAAAAACAACATTTAGATACTCTATGGCGCATCATCGTCTTATGTCCAGAAAATAATTGTTAAAAATAGTTTACTGCTGTGAACTATGAAACAGTCAAGGTAAAATTCATCGTTTTATTTTCTGTTTACCTATGGAGTAAACAGTTTTTAAGGGCTTCTTTTGCTTTCATATATAGTCGTACTTCAGTGCGACCTCACAGTACACGATGTCCAAGATGGCGAACACGGCGTTTGTTTGCGCTGTGAAGAAATGTTAGATTCCTATTTAGAGTCAGGTCTTATCCATGCGCTAAGGATTTTTGCTTTTTCATTATATATACTAAATGCGCTGGTAATAATTCGGTAAGATATATTTTCGAAAGACAAAAGGAATTTAAAGATATTACAGTTCACTTCCAAGGAGAAGCTATGGTTGTGGAAAAGTGCCCTGACTGTGGCCAAAATCTCGGGATTACTTGCGTAACAGAATGTAAGTGTCCTTAAGTGTCCCTTTGTGTTTTGCTGGTGTTCCTCGAAGCAGGGATTGGGGCGCGACCTATTTAAGACATAAGACATAAGTAGCCAGTGGGAGAAGGGAACCCATTACCTTAAGTTCAATGCTCGTTTCCGTTACAGGAGCTGCAGAAGAACCTGTACTTGGTTGTGTCATCTCACCAAGCATTACCTTTAAGCAATGTGATGATGGGGCAGTTCATGAAGTAATGATTTTTTCTATTCCACTTGTACTTCCACGTGCATCCCTGACATCAAAGCAACTATCTGAGAAATGCCTCTTCAGGATATATGACACATCATATGCAAACACCTATTTTGGCAAGTGCTAAAAGTCCAGATTTTACAAACACCCAACATATTTTTTCAAATGTTTAAAAGCCAATGTTTATATATATTTTAAATGTTATTGTTATTTATGAAATATTTATAATAAAACGTGCATCGATTGGCTGGCTACTGCGTTAATATCAGGGCACAGGGACGTGCTTGTGCAAAATTGTTCAAAAATATTTAATAAAAGCAACATAAAATGACTGCTTATTCTCTGTACTGTAATATAAAAATGGTATTCAGCTTATCGGTGTGTGGGTTATATCTAATGTTTCATTATCCCTAAATACAAACAAATGAGTGGTTATCCTTCTGTTATCCTTTCCGACCAATGAGGAGCTTTGTTTATATTTACGTCATTAAAAAATAGCTTCCTATTCGGTATGTGCTGTCACTCTGGCTTTATATCCACTCGGCACAAGATAAAAAACTTCCACGGTGGCAACTAAAAAAATTATAAGGGCAGAAGCCCAAATGTATTGCGATTTCTAGAAAGCTGCGGCAACGATGTAGACATATCCGGGCTAATAGGCCCAAATTTAGCTGCGGGAGCAAGACTGGCCGCGAAGAATAGAGCGGAAGCCTTGGATGAAAAGACTGCTCGAACTTACGAGTTGCGACTTATTGCTCTTGAACAGTTTGCTGCCTGCAACGGAGACGATGCTGTTCTTTTTGGGGCAAACAAAAGACCCTTTGGCCGCAACGATTCAAACATTCATGCGTAAGTATGATATTATATTATAACAAAAGATAAGTGGGGTCAATCGCGGGTTATGTTTACGGTATGTTCTCTGGTCCTTTTGTTATAAGACGTTATCGGATTCTATCGTTGAAAATATTTTTGGTGCATATTTATTGTGTTCGTAGGGTATCATTATAATATTACCAATTGCTGTTGGCTCGTTAACTGTAGATTATACTATTTATATTCAAAAAATTTTTATATTTTTATTATACTTCACTTAAAGCGGGACTGCAGCAATCATTAAATATATGAACGCGCCTCCCGCCGTATGCTAATCTCCCGCATAAATTATGCATGTCAGTCGTCTCCATTACAGTTATTTTCTTCCCGTCTAAACAATGTTATATTCATTTTAGAAATGTTGAGTGAAACCAAGGGGAAGAAACTTGGTACACTTAAACATGGTACACATCTGGTAATCTACCTTGTAATTATTTTCGATCTTTATGAGCGTATTTCTCTTAACATTTCTCTTGTGTTCTGCCAACCCCGCGTGCTTATAAATTCTCACAGCGCGTTTTATATTTATTTAATAAAATAGTGCAGTAGAATTATTTAATAAATAGCACTAACTTAAACAATAAAAGACAAAAGAATTTGCAGACATTAGTGCTATTTAGTAAGTTATCTATTTCAGGGTGAATATTTGCACTCTAGCTTATCTTCGAACATGGCAGACATCCCTTTTGTTATTGTGCTCTCTTGAGATTGATTGCAAACCAAGAATAGGTTAGGTTAACTTTATAATTCTGAGGCCAATCTATTAGCATACCTATCCATACAGGGGCATTATCAATGGTCAATCTTCTACATTATTTCTTTTGTTTATAATACTTTCTTGTGTAAAGCACATGCTTGCTTAATTAGCTTATGTCAGTTTTTAATATTATTTAGCTGTCAAGCAAACTATAAAGCAGCTGATAAGAAGGTTAGCACGCCCCACAACAAAGGACACCAGGCGAGGAAGGGTACCATACGAACCAAAAAAGGCACCTCCTTTTACTCTGCGACAGATGAGCAGAATGCGTAATTACTGCATGAAGACAGTTGAGGTACCCAGTTATGAAGAGTCTAAAAGTGTTTATAGCATGCATGACTTTCATGCATTATAATATAGATGCTTTTCACAGCAGCATTATTTGATGGCAGGAACAATGCACTTTTTTCTAAATATGCCTGCTATTATGATGTCACATGAAAAACCTCTATTACTAATTAAAACTTAAAAATTTAATATTATGAATTTTTGTCCTTATTTTTTATCAGTAATTTAATAATCATTAGTAATTGTCACACACTTAAATCTCCAGGGTTTGTGTGGCTTATGGCTGTGTCCAGACAATCACACTTTTTTCTTTCGCCCTCTTCTTGAGAGGAGAGGAACCTCTCCGCTTGAAAATGAAGCATATAAAATTGCCCCAAAACTTCTCGGGTGCATAATAATGATTTTCAAATATTTAGAACATAGGGATTGACAACAAAATGGTACATGGGAAGTACTGGAATATTGAATTGCTATCAGTGAAAAGAGAATTTATTCTGTTCATGAGTTTTCTTCTGTAAAATGTTTGTTGATGAATGAAAAAAGATATGATAAAAGAAATTTCCCTAAAAGGTAGGAAGTCATGTTACCTAATTAAAAGGTTCACAGATCGTCCTATGACTTGGACAAAGGAAGTCCCCTTCCCCCAGGTCTAGTTGTGTAATGATCATAAAATACTGCACTGACATAATACCTGAAGGATTCTTATTGAAATGTTTAATGTTGACTGTAGTATCCAAAATCAATATCTTGTGTATTTGTATATGTTTTTTTCGTATTATTATCATTTCACTATTCTACAATTTATTTAAATATTTTACCGCAACTTTAATTTGCAGCTGACTCTGGTAAATTACCCCACCGATTAGAGGTAAAAATTCCATGGTCTAAAGCAGATAAAAAAGCAAATAAAAAAAG
This sequence comes from Actinia equina, assembly GCA_011057435.1. Classification (NCBI taxonomy): domain Eukaryota; kingdom Metazoa; phylum Cnidaria; class Anthozoa; order Actiniaria; family Actiniidae; genus Actinia; species Actinia equina. Next base: position 153,482 of record WHPX01001069.1, on the reverse strand, counting down.
CAAATAGTAAGTACAATCAACTCTACAAAACATATTTCATAAACAAAATATAAAAATAAAAAAAGTATTGAGAGATCAAACAATTTTAAAGTAAACATTGTTGAGAGTTCAAGTGTGTATATATGTATGTTTGTGCTTCTCCACATTTAGTGATTACGATTGTTTTAACACCAAGTAAACATTTCCCCCCTATATAAATACACCTTACACAACAATATCAGGAATGCCCACTCTTGCATGTAATTTCAAGATTATTGACCTTGTTTGGTCTCCAGGATAGCTCCAAATCTCATGTATTGAGGCTTTGCACCATCAAAATCAATGTATTAGTTAAGATATTTGCCAATAAATTTGCCCTGTAACTTTGCATAAACAATTATGTTATTGACATAACAAAAGTGCAACAAAAATATAAGGCATCAATTCTTGTTATTTTGCTAGATGCATTCTCTCCACTCTCCAATGACAATTTATGGGTTTCATATTGAAAAGCGGTAGCAACGATAGTTGTAATCACAACCCCTTATTCATAGTTAAAAGTACTTTCATATAGCAAAATGTAATTCTTATAACTCGAAGTTATAATTCCATAAGAATTTTTATATGAGTATGAAGGTGATTTAAAGTAAGCGAAACGTTACGAATGAGTCAAGAAGTTCGATACGGACGAGTGGTTTTGTGACAAACTCATTCGCATGTCAGAAGTCCTCGACTCCATCTCAACGTTTCTCTTACTTTAAACCCCTCCATACAACGTTTCCCTTACTTTACTCAACAGCATTCGCTTTTTTGTACTTTTTTAAAATATTTATTGAGTCACCCATGACTAAAAAGGTTTAAAAACTACTTTTCTTTATGATGTTGTCACACAACGCTTACCAGTTAATCGTTCGCGTCTAAAGTTTTCAGTGTTTCTCCAGGTATACATTATAAAAGACAGTTATTTTGGATGTGTAAATTACTAGCATTTGGATTGAATGTCATATAATCGCTAAATCGGAAGAAGTGGAAGAAGTGCTTTGACAGTCATATATACAATCGAAGAGAGAGAATCGATCAAGAAAAGCGAACGACACAGTCGTCAGATATTTAGTATGGGCAGAACATAGCGTGGTATAAAAAAAGCCAACCAGTGTCATAAATAACTACCTTAAGCACTTGTTCGTCAAGCTAAATGCGATCCTGTTGCCTTACCTGCTTAAATATGTTGCTGTTTTAAATCTTGCTTTGTTTTCGTTTGTTTTCACTTTGACTAGAAAATGCAGTAGTAAAGATGTGCGATAGTACTTTTCATTGTTCTTCGTGGATTTCCGGTGCAAAAGAACTCATATTATTTAGCATGTGCTTTTTTATACACAGTCCCGTAATCCTAAGCAAGGTCGGGCTCTTAACCAATCAGAAGGCTTTACTTTTAATTTATTCATCGCACTGGCGAAAGGAGTAAACCTGGAAACCGATTGACATTTAGTGAGTCAGCTTGTTTATAGTTAACGTGCGCTTAAAACAATCGTAAATTTAAATTTGTTCCATGGCTTCAACTTCGAATTTAAATCAAGCATCAACATCCTAGAAGGATAAAGTTCCAGAAAGCATTATGGATTTGCTTGATGTGGCTATATTTTCGTTTGGTTGCCAATCTGGACTAAGATCTTATCACAAGATTCGCGGCGATCCAGTACTCGAAGGTGTTAGACCAGGAGTCACAGTCCAGTCAGGTATACTCTTAGAGATCCGTGGGATGAAAACTCAGACAGAACAAAACGGCAACATCTTCTTATTCGCCAATGGATAACCTCCGTACTTGAGACAATTGCTCCTGGGCAAGAAAGCTTTTTGTGGAAAGCTCTAAAGGACTATAAATCAGTTTAGCAACAATTGGAAGATGATGACATTTCAAACCCCCTTGAAAGTAATCAATCAGTTCAAGCTCTAGTTTCTGCTTACGAGGCAGCTGGAAACCAAGACTCAGATTTTGTCTATCTTTGCTGATATATATTCACTTTCTGAGCTACAGCTCCTAATACCAGAGGTTAATGCTTACAAGTTTCGAAAAGCAAAACTCCACCTTAAACACTTTGGATGAGGAAATCTTGCAACACTAGAGCAACAATATCGAATGCGAATGACCTTACCAAAGGTGGACCATTTTATATCTTTTATTTCAAGTCCAAACTTGTTTCACGACGTGACATATGGTTCAAGAACAATCCGACTTAGTAGTGGAGAATGCTTTCAAATTCCCATTGTTGTCCACACTATGATAGCATCAAGGATAATTAAACAATATGAACAGTATTGTAAAGATGAAGGCTTTTGTCCTTTGAACTCTAGAGAATTGTATCGACTCCTCCAGCTTTTCCCTGCTCAGCATCGCAAATCACTACAAGGACTGGACATCACTATGGCAGATGGAGTTCAAGGGATTGATCAACTAGTAAAGATTTCATATCAGCTACTTAAGAAAGGCTTAGGAAGTGAATGGCACAAAGAAACAGTAAGAGAGTTAAAGTCTTTAAAGAATTACCTCGAAGGAGATTAAAAACTACACATCAGTGAATCTTCAGAATGTGATCACGATGTTACGAATTTATTAAGGCATGGAAGAGCCACATTCTAAGAAATATTAATCAAGACCGAGCAAGACAGGATGTTCTTAGCAAGACTTCTGACACAGAAGTCTTCGTTACCCAAGATTTCGCGATGAAGTTTTTACCAAGGAAATTCAAAGAAACACAAAAATATTGGTTCGGAAAACGAGGTAAAAGCTGTCAAATCACATACTGTGTAACGACAAATGGAGATGAGTGTAATGTTGCTGTTTATTCCCATTTATTCAATCAGTCAATTAGTCAGAACAGCACCCCAGTAGCATTGTTAATGAGAGATACGATGCATAAAGGCAAGCAAGATAACCCTCAAATTACTAAAGCTTTCTACAGAAGTGACTGCGCTGGCGCCTACGAAATGGAGAATTGCTAGTTCCAGTAAGACAAATTGGGCAGCTCACAGGAATATCAGTTAAACGGTATGACCTGTCTGAGCCGCAAAGCGGGAAAGGAGTGTTTGATCGCAGTGCTGCTCATCAAAAAACTCACGTTTCTAGATTTCTTAACGAGGGCAATAATATATGTACTGCTTCAGAGCTTAAAAACGCTATCGATTAATTTGGGGGAGTTAAAGGGTGCAACGCAATTGTTGTTGAGATTAAGGGAAGCAAAGAATCAAAGGCTATTCTTCCACGAATTCCTGAAGTAATCTTCACAACTTTGAATATAAAGATAAAGGTTTGATGCTCTGGAAGGCCTATGGAATTGGAAAGGGCAAATGCATTAAATGGACAGAGCTAGAAAAAGGTGGGACTTTGATTCCATATGAACTCATTTTTATCCAAAACAGCTCTATGAGTTCCAAGTGCAACTTCCGTAATTCTGATGAATCCAAGTCCTCACACCAAAACGCCAAAGCAAAGCAACCAGCCAATGCAAAGAAACCAGCTAATGATGAAGAAGAACTAGGATTTTTTCTGTGTCCAGAAGAATGATGTGTTAGTGAGTTTCTAACCTTCAATGGCTTGAACACCTGGCAACTGGTTCGCATAATTTTAGAGTAAGCTCTGCAGTGCCACCTTCAGATATCATTAAAAAAGTGGGCAGACAAATGATGCACCAATCTATTCACACTTGACTGATCTTGTTGACTCAACTTTGTGTGACCGAAATGAAGAAAACAAAAACCATGATAATCACTGTCTTTCAAGGACATGCAACCAATGCGGAACAAAGAACTTTTTTTTTGCCCCAGGAAAATTGCAAAAATACCAATAGTAAAGTTTAATGGCAGCGATTCGAATACGTTGCATTGGAAATAAAACGAAAAGCTTCCATTGATTAGTTAGGAAACTTCACTTGGTGAAAAGTTTGAGTACTTTATTCACCTACTGGAAAGCTATCCAGCCGACCAGTTCTGAGCAAATTGGCAGAACGTTAGGTCACGTTTGTTGCCAAATGTGATATGGCAGTAATAAGGCGTGAAGTGGTCATACAAAACGCTCGAGATATATTTAACTTCGCTGAAAACCATCACCAAGTCGGTATCAATCTTACAATGTCAAGCTAAAAAGACATGTTTCCTTTTGTCGAGAGACAATCACGTGATCGCAGTGACCGTTTATTCAAAGAAGTCAAAGGGATTAGAAGTATTCATAGTGTAAAATCTACTGAAGAGGAGTTGAAAATCTCTACCCGTCAACTATTGTGCTACTGCTATCATTGCTTTGATGGTGATTATTCTGATTGCCTCCACAAGGTATATGTTCCTCACTGGGAGTCAAAAGAAATGGAAAATGAACAACATGGTCGAAGAGTTACTAGAGCTATAGCACAACAAGAGACACCAGAACATGTTTACGAGCTTATTAGCATCAACTCAGTTGTAGCCATTGCCTCTGGATATAGAGGTAGTGACTACTATTTAATGAAAACATCCGAGTGCAGTCACACTTTAGATTCGAGAGTAAAAGATGACTGAGGAACTGAGTATCCTGGACGGTTGTAAAAGGTGAATCGAAAACGAAATTGATAATTCAGAGCATGATGGCAAAATTTTACTTTTCAAACTTATCAGTGAAAAATGTGCTATCGTTTATTCGGCAACAATTACATACATTTGTCAAAAAATAAAGATTCTTGATGAAAAAAGGGACGTTTATGTTCCATCAATTGAAGAACATGAAAACATTCTCGACTCACTAAATGGATTCTAAAAATGTTATGTATTTTTCATTGCATATGTACATTATTTTCTGTAGTACATGCGTCTATTTTGTCTCATAAAACGTTTTTATAAATTACATTCATACTCTCGTGCACTTTACATGTGAGAAAAAAATTGTGATACGTACATAATATTTAGGAACTTTAGGGATGATAGGTGCGATACTTTTAGGCACGATAATACGGTGGCCCACAACTATCACGGCGAAAGCAAAAAGGTCACGGCGAAAGCAAAAAAGTCACGGCTAAAAGGAATTCACCGCGGCTTAAAGGAATTCACCGCGGCTAAATAGAATTCATCACGGCTAAATAGAATTCTTCACGGCGAAGTAGAATTCATCACGGCGAAGTAGAATTTCCTACGGCGAATCACAAAACCTTCGCGGCGAAAAGGATAGGGCCCATTTAAAAATTTAATTTTAATAAATTTTATAAAATAATGAATTTCAAAAGTTTAGAAAATAAAATAAAATATTCTAGATATTTAATATTATGCTATAGCATAATAGATAAGGACGATATGCGTGAAAAGTTTATTCTTGATCTGGGTGAATTTATTTTGCTATTTTTCAAATGATTCTAACGCTTGTTTTTTCAACTTTTCTCTGGACGTTTGAGCCATAAGCTGTTGAACGTTTCCACAATTGTACGAAATTTTATGTACACCTGGACACGACAAAATAATTTTAATAATAACAGAAGATAAAGATTTCATTCAAAATTTACCTCAATCGTTTTTTTTTCACAATTAATGATACCCGTTTTGCTTATCTATCTATATTCTTAACTTTTTGTTTTAAAGCAAAATTTTAAAGCAAGTTCTTTTCAAGGTGCACATGAACTACAGATTTTTTCTGTGAAATTTCATGAACAAATGTTTTGTAGGTTTTGAGAAAATATGCAAAATATAGCGTTAGAAATTTGTTACGCGATTGTACACAAATAGCCTACATGCCCTACTAGGGGGTGTAGGAAGCTTCTTCATTAACCTATTAATAAAATAGGCTAAGGGATGTCTATTGCTAGGGCTATTAAGAATTCATCAACATGCGACTGCAGTATAAAAGGTAGAGGAGGTTCAGCAACCTTGAGCTTAAAATCAATGGCTTTCTTTTGAAATTCTAACAGTAAGTCGGACATTTTGCTATTTAATAATAATGAAAAGAGGTTAGCTTTAAACTTTGATATAATGGCATGAGCTTGTTTGGATAAAAGACGACCACGGAAAAACCCTGGATTACGTCGACCTGGTAAGTAATGAGACAGGATTCACAAAAGGTTAAGAAGTGAAGCTGGATCAGTTGTCAAAAAATACAAAAGGGACTGCAGTATATAAGGTAGAGGAGGTTCAGCAACCTTGAGCTTAAAATCAATGGCTTTCTTTTGAAATTCTAACAGTAAGTCGGACATTTTGCTATTTAATAATAATGAAAAGAGGTTAGCTTTAAACTTTGATATAATGGCATGAGCTTGTTTGGATAAAAGACGACCACGGAAAAACCCTGGATTACGTCGACCTGGTAAGTAATGAGACAGGATTCACAAAAGGTTAAGAAGTGAAGCTGGATCAGTTGTCAAAAAATACAAAAGGGACTGCAGTATATAAGGTAGAGGAGGTTCAGCAACCTTGAGCTTAAAATCAATGGCTTTCTTTTGAAATTCTAACAGTAAGTCGGACATTTTGCTATTTAATAATAATGAAAAGAGGTTAGCTTTAAACTTTGATATAATGGCATGAGCTTGTTTGGATAAAAGACGACCACGGAAAAACCCTGGATTACGTCGACCTGGTAAGTAATGAGACAGGATTCACAAAAGGTTAAGAAGTGAAGCTGGATCAGTTCTCAAAAAATACAAAGGGGAAAAAGCTAGTGGAAGTAAGAGAAACATGACACATGAAACGAAACGATTTTCGATAAAGCACTTAAATCTTTAAATTCCTTGAGTGTTCTTTAATTTCTTCAATATAATAATTAAGATCTTTGGACATATCCGACCTTAAACGCTAGTACGCTTTACGACAAAGGCAAGCATAATGTGATGTAGCACCACTAAGCCTCATGGTCATGAGTAAAATCTTGTGGTATCTACCAAGAAATACAATAAAAAATCAAACAGAAATTTTCGACTTTTATGGGAAAAACATCATAGATGACATCATGTTGACGGGCAGTGAGTAGGTAAGTTTTATTGTAGCAGTAGATATATGAAAAGAACAAAAACCTTTGCCAATAATCAGAGATTCCTATTAAGTATAGCAGTTTAGATAAAAAGACTTTAACCAGTATGTTTTAGAATACTGGGAAAATGATTCCCCATTTCTAGTCACAATAAACGACGTATTATTTTATTACAGTACCACGTATTGTCTTTACTTGGATTTTTCTATCAATAGGAATAATCTTATTTTAGTTTCCTTCTTGGCATAAATTTCAGAGATCCAGTACTTATGATGATCTTGCTGTACGCAAGAATACGGCTGAAGCCATGCAAGCATGAGGAGAGGAAGTAATGATACTTTAAATTCTTTGTTAGAAACGCTATACAGCTATACTATTTTTTGGCCTTGATCCTGTGGTTTACTATTAAAACTTTATTACTTTTGAAAGTTTGCGCTTAACGCTTGAAACCGAGCTCTGCAGTACGGTTGTACGGTTGAAGTCTAGATAAAGTTAACCACTGGGTAAAGTTATCCAGTGTATAGAATTGTATAGCTTTTATCCGCTGGATAAGGATTTATCCGGTTGATAGGGCTATCAAGCATTGGTACAGCTGGCTCCAGTTTTGGTATCTTATGCCACTCGAGAGTTGCTGATGTCGGATATGATGCCCATGAAATACAGCATAGATTATCACTATATGTGTAGTAGCTTATAAAAAAGCCGTTTTTTAAGAGTTTGACAAGTTATCATTCCTCTGCAGTCGTACGAATTGGAGGTCCAAACATGACTCTTCTCAATGCTGTTTGATGGTATTTTTTTTTGTTTCGGGGTTTTATATATATATATATCCCAAAAAGTCCCTTAGACCATTTTCATTTTCTCCTATCTCTCTGTCCAAGAGGTCAATGCCAAGCACAGTAAAAACAGACTTTTACCCGACTCAACGATCAAAGAAAGAACAAAATTGTTAGAGGCTGAGAGAGGTAAGCTAGCCTTCAAGCTCAAACTGTTGTAATTATTGTAAGTCTGTAATGGCGCCGCCTACACAGATGGAGTCAGGAGCCGTACCATCCAGCATTCTTGTTTTGTTTTGGGTCAAACGAGGCCATAATTCATCTCTTTGTCCAGGTAAGGTTGGAAACAGTAGTCTAATGGCAGCTCGAAGAGAAACACCCTGAACAGCTGAGAAAACTTGCAATAACATGACTATAGAAATGCAAAGGTAGTGTGCAGGAAATAAAGGGCAGACATCCTCTTCATCTTCGAGTAATTCTATAATCGAATAATCAAGTAATTCTGAAAGGAGATTTAAAGTACCCATGCTAACTGTACCAATAAATGCCGGAAAAGGACATAAACAGCTCATTTTTGCAATATAATATTTCTAACGAAGATGTTTTGAGTTTTATGATATGAGAGCTTTTTCATTCAACACTTCTGATCCCTGTAACTCAAAATTAAAGTAGACGTTTTTGCCACAACGCTTTTTTTCAAACTTTGAGCATGGAATGTGACTTCCTTTGTTTTGTATATCACACTACGCATGTATCATATCATTTTTTTCCTTTGAAAGTTTGCTGCTTTAACAAAAGAATTTCACATTCCGCATAAACTTCATTGTCACCTTTTGTTTTTGTGCACAAAAAGTCAACATCAAAAACAAACAAATGAATCAGGATTTTAACAACAAAGTTAGATTTAGATATTTACTGTTCAAGTTGGTTTTCTGACTGTATTCTTTATCCAATATGGCGATTTACTGGTTGTTTACTTCACTATTGAATTCTGAGGAAATTTTTTATTTCAATGTGTGGTGTTTATTTGAACATCATAGTTTTCAGCTCAGTCACTAGTCATAGTTTTGGTCTTTTTGAGGTTTGCGCTCTTGAATATAGCTCATTTGTTACCTCGTGAGGACTAATATGAATTTGGCTAATAAGCTTACATGTTTTCAAAGATTTCAAGGCCTTCAAGCTATAAGATTTGTGGACCGACCCATTCCGAAAAAGCTCTACATCTTTTAGTGTGGTCATAGCACTTTCCAAACATTTCTTTATGCATCAACTTTATAATCCCACAAACTGAAGCAGAAAGAAAGAAGGAAGCAGGAGATTCTCATCCCCAGTTCCCAGCGACTCAGCTAGGAAAGCCTGGGACCATGACCCCCATTTTGGCAACCAAATACGACAAAAAAGAATGACCTGCATTTTTAGGCTCGGGTTCCTGCAGAAGCCCGAGTAATAAATTTAACAACTAGCAAGATAATATAAGAACATGCATAACAGGTAAATTATAGCAAGATAATATTTAAGAATAATTAAATAAACTATATAAAATAATAATTGAATAGAATATATTTAAACACCAACCTTGAAGACTAAAGACCAACTTCCTCCCAAATATTTCATGTAAAAAGTTCCAAAGACTGCAACTAAAAAAACAATTGTGGGAGGTTTAAACCTGAATTATAGATATTTTTAATCCCGTAAACCTTTTCAATCAACAGACAACAGTCGAAGAGTGAAGCAAAGAACTACCTAGCTAAGGCCCAGTCCACACTAGTTCGGGCGAATCCATAACAATTCTTCACGGAAAACGAATTTTCAAAATGGAACCGAATAAATAAAAATTCGGATTCAAATTTATCCGGCATGGTGTGGACGGGGCCTAAGCTGAACTAGCCAAGCCGAAAAATTAAATAATAAATACTAAGATTCTGAAGCCATCTATAAAGCTAACACACAATTGCCGGTAGAACTTTATTGTGACTTTAATTATTACATATTCCGATGATGACTCGCATATTTTTCTTATTTTAGTTTGATTTAGTTTATAAGTTTTGATCCAAAGCTTCCCAAACGTGTCGAACTGACTTTAAAAGTCTCTTTGTTAAGCCGTAAGATAAGAGAAAATTCCAGAAAGTAGTTACAATTAGCCCGCAAACATTTAAGAATTTTCAATGATGCATTAAAGCATTGGTAATTCGGTTTTTTTCAAGCAATAAACCGTTCAACTTCCAGCTAAATTGTTGAGAATGAATCCCGCCAAAACATGGCGTCAAGCAAACGAGCTCTTTACGGTCAATTCAACCTTAAATATCGCTCTAAGTTAATAAATTAAACAATAAATTACTAATACAATAGGTAATTTACCTTCATGATGCAGTATGAGCCCGTAAAGATGCATATTTGAGGATAAAAAGAAGGATTTTTAGTCAGAAAATATTCACACAACAACTTTTCTCGTCGACTGCTCCTCTGATACCACGTGCCTGCCTCGTCTACATGCCAACATAAACCAACATCACGGGGGAGGGGGAGGGGATTTGTAACATTTTTCGGAGCGGAAATAAGATATTTCCGACAAACAACTCCAAAATATATTTTTCTAAATGTACTACAACGATTATGAGGCCATTTGATTTTATTTTCATGAGAAAGTAAATCATTTAAACAAAACAAAATCTTGCTAAAGTTCTAAAGTGTATATCAAGCAAACTTTTTTTAATCACTTATATGTGAATGTTTGTAGTAGTATGGTTGCAGTATCTTCGTATGTGAATTTTTTTTCCGCAATATAAACATTTAAAATATTCTTACGCAATTGAGATAACGTAAATTCAATACTAATTTATCATACAAAAATGCTGTTGTGGAAAGTACTGCTGTTTTTTCATTTGCAAATCATCCTTATAACTGAAATATTTGACTTTGTACACTTTTGGGTTATTTCACTTGAGAACAATTGTCGTTTATAATATAGCCAAGTACAACCGCGCGCTCTGATTGGCTTCTTTATTATGAACTATTTGCCCATGGGTAGCACGCTGACGTCAGTGTTTCCACAAAATCAGCGAAAAAGCTTTCAAGTTTCCCTTTTTCTGCGACTAACACGAAGATAATCTACAAGAAATTCTGTAAAATTGCGGGAAATACTCCTAATGCTGAACAATTACCAAGTTTCAGCGTGAATTTTCAATTGTCTGATGTCCCTAAACAGACACAAGAAAGTAATTTACGATTTCCATCTTTGTGTACTCAAGAATTGGATAAAATTGTCTCCGAAAGACATTCAAAAAAGACGAAGCAAACTACAAATTGGTCTGTCTCGACCTTTAAAGGTACGTTGCAATAATTCAACGATAGCTAGCTGTGAAAATGTTTATTAAATAAAAACAACAATCAATTTATCTGGAAAACCATTTGAATGTAAGTTTACATCGCTGATGACTTTAGCGACGACATCTTTAATAGCGACAAGTTCTCTTTTTTTTTTTAAGGAGCAAATGTTGAAATATGAATATGAAATTCAAATAAAATTTGCTATGTTTTCACTTTAAAAATTTGCTTTTTTCAAATTAGTTTGGTGCACCGAAAGAAAGATTCAAACTCCACTAGAGTCCATGTCTGTGGGGCAGCTTAATCAAAATCTAAGAAGATTTTATGCAGAAGCAAGACAAAAAAGCGGAGAGTACTACAGCAAATCAAGCTTACTTGGCTTCCGGCACTCCATCGAGCGTCACCTCAATGCTTCACCATACAACAAAAATCTTCGTATAGGCCAAGATCCAAGATTTGCCCGTTCAAACCAGATGTTGGACGCCCAGTTGGTAAAAATGAAACGCAGTTGCAAGGAAAATGTACGACACAAACCAGCCATCGAAATTGAAGACCTGCAAAAGCTTAAAACCAGCGGGGTGTTTTCTTTTGCATCTCCGCTCTCCCTTTTGAGATGTGTTTGGTTCAATATTGTGCTGTACTTCTGTAGAAGAGGACGGGAAGGACAAAGGAGCCTTACTACGACGAGTTTTAAGTTTGAGGTCGATGCGAATGCCAGAAAGTATGTCACCATGACACACGACGAAGCGTCTAAAAACCTTCCGGGCGGACTGAATGACATCAGAAGCCAAGAGAAAGAGGCCAGAATGTATGAAACAGAAGCTGAAGATGATGGCTATAAAGCACTTTCGCTGTACTTGAGAAAACTTAATCCAAAGTCAACGGCATTATTCCAGTATCCTAAGAGAAACGGCATAAATGACGAGAATAAGGTATGGTACGGAGCAAGGCCACTCGGAGTCAACAGTCTTGACAACATGATGAAAAACATCAGCAAAGAAGCAAGATTATCCAAAGTTTATACCAACCACTCGGTTCGGTCCACAGGAATCACTCTTTGGACAGACGCTGGGGTGGAAAACAGGCACATAATGGCTAATACTGGGCATAGAAGCGAACAGCCACTGGTTCACTACAACTCCCGTCCATCAACTTCTAAACTACACGATCGTAGCAGAATTCTTTCCGAGGCACTGCATGGAAGTCAAGCACATCCACAAATCATTCCCAGACAAGAACAAGCGGTTATGAACCCGGTAGTGAGTCAGATTAATCTACCAGCCCATGCTCAACTTCCAGTTTTCAGCCATTGCACCATTGCGAATATCAACATTGTCCACGACGACAATCACAGTTCTGCTTCCTTGAATTGACATTTCGTCCAAATTTGAACGGTTCAGTTTAAGAACTTGACTTTCTGTAATTTCTACACCACTTTTCCTTTAGTTTGGACGCTAATTTTCGAAGTTCTTAGCTAAACTTAACTGGAAGTTCTCCACATGATTAAAAATTATTTTCAAAAACATTGTCTCGTTTTGGCGCCTTTGCCACTTGTCATTCATTCACAATGGTTAGACATGTATCAAGAATTTAGAGTTTAATCAGGGAATAAAAGCCTCATTTTTCAATTAGTTTCTTGGTAAAACTTGTCGGCTATATTATAAAGGAAATGGTTCATAAGTAGCGTGCAACTATCGAGTTATGGTGCACTTGGGAGGTAGCTTAAGCACTCAAGAAGCTAGAGTCGCACTCGGCTATCGCCTCGTGCTATACTCATTACGCTTCTTTCGCGCTTAGCAACCTCCCGCGTGCACCATTTAAGCAATAGAAAACTTTTTCCGTGTTTACATAGCCTGATAGCAACACGAGGGGAAGTTGGGAGAATTCGAGACAGTTATGCAAACCCGAGACGTAGTCGAGGGTTTGCATAACTGTCTCGAATTCTCCCAACTTCCCCTCGTGTTGCTATCAGGCTTTTATAAAATAAATACTAAGGGAAAACATTATCGCTTGCAACGAAAATAAATCTTTATTTGAATTTGAATCTCATATCAAAATACAAATTCTCCATACATCACGAACTTCGATCGTTAGCCAATCAAATTGTGTGTAATAAACGTCAAGGAGGCAAATGTGAAGCGAGAAAGAATCGCTAGCTATTTTAAACATTTATCACTTCTAAAACTTTAAAACAAACACAAAGGAATGTTCAAAGATTGAAAAGAAATCTAAATAAAATATTTCAGGATTGATTATTAATACGAAAGCGATCAAAAGCGGATAACAAGTGTCACTGTGAAGGGAATTCTCGGTTGAAAGAAACGTGGTTTTGCTCAATTTGACAGCGAGAAAAATATGGAAGCGAAGTTGATTGTTTCGTCTTGCCTCGAGAACATATTTTGTGGAGCTGAAGAGCTATTGCTGGAAAAAGTTTGAAGCTGCTGACTATTTCCTTGAAATACTTGTATTCTTTATCGGTCGGTGCACTTAAGTCATGAGAAAGGACGTCGCTAAACACCCGAAGCTGTCCTGACGGTACGGAGGACGTGTGTTGTAGCACCTGAGGGAATTCTCTTTGCGGTGACCAACGAGAGATTGTCATGATATTACGATCAGAAAGACCTGCATGAGACCCATCATCAAGAGTGTCAAAGGTATCCATAACATCCCTCGGAGCATTTTTCAGCTCTTCTTGAAACTCATATTGATATTTAAATTCTTCGTGCTCCTAAAGGTGACGACGTTTCTTCTGTGGTAAACTTTCTCGTTCATTAAATCATAAACCATATGATGATCACTAATTTCTGGTTTTAAAACCCCACTGTCCTTAAAAAGTTAATTAACATTAGTTAGGATAACTTCCAATAATGCTGCAGTAGTGTTCGTAACTCGAGTTGGTTCACTAATGAGACAATTGAAGTTAAAGACATCTTCCAGATCAATGAGAATCTTATCCTCTCTCTCCAAAGGTTATAGTCTAGGTCAAGGTTAAGATCACCAGTAATAATAATAGAACTACAATTCATAGTAGCCCACATACCAATTGAGTTCATTTCTTCTTCCAGCTTATTGTAGTAATCCTTACCTACCACTTTTTGAGGGCGATATATGCCAACAACCAGAATGTTCCTATTGCTTGATGTTTAAAATTTTTTTGCTAGAGTTTCTATAAACTTGAAGTTTCCCGGAATCTTGACTCTGGACTGAGGTGTTAGTGACAATGATACATATGCCATGATACCACCACCTCCCTTTTTTCTATCTTTCCTGTATGTTGTATCCTTGAAGAGCAAATTGTTCGTCAGAATAGGTGGAATCTATCTTGGTTTCAGTAAGGAATATTATTTGTGATTTTAACTCTTTGTTAAGAAATATCAATTCCTCAAACTTGTTTTGAATGCTGTTGATATTCAGATGCACAAGTAAAAGGTCACTTGGATTATTCTTTCGTTCTAGTAGGATACTTGGTACTTGTAGTGATGGGCTAGGGTCGCTGGACGTGATCCAGACATCATTTTCAAGGCGGACGGTGTTTAATACAGGTTGCAGGTTGCGGTTTGCAGGTTGCGGGTTGCAGGTTGTGGGTTACAGTTCAGGAGGGTTTTTCAGACTATTTTGGACGTTCGTAGAGGCGCACGTACCTGCATGGTTGTGCTTGATGAGGATTTGAAGTTTGACAGTCACATAGATGAGATGAGCAAGAAGGTCGCCAGGAAGGTCGGTGTTTTAATGAGATTAAGGAACCTTTATCAACTACAGCCAAACTAAGGATATACAAAGTCTTCATTCTACCACAATTAACATACTGCCAAGTGGTGTGGCACTTCTGCAAATCATCGGATAATAGAAAAATGGAACGATTGCAAGAAAAAGCTATGTATCGAGATAAAAACAGCACATATAATGAACTCCTCATTAAGGCAAAACTCCACACATTAATAAATAGACGGCTACAGGAATAGCTACAATAATGTACAAAGTAAAGAACAAACTTCTACCAAATTATATCTTAGACATTTTCCATATTAGCGACAGGGGTTACAATTTAAGAAACTCGGACGATTTTACTGTACCTAGAATAAACACTACGACCTATGGAAAGCATAGTATCAAAATATTGGTCCAGTCATGTGGTGAAAACTCACAAAAAACATCACAAAAGGAATCACCATCTGTGACAAGCTTTAAATCACAAAAAAGAACAATCGATATAGAAACACTTCTTCGTGATGACAATTGTCAGAACTGTATTTTATGTACTAATTAGTTATATTTTGTTGATATTGTCTATCTAATTTTGTACATATTTTCTATCTAATTTTACTATTTTTAATAGGGTATTTTTTATTATCATTATCATTATATACGTTAGATATTACGAAAATAGGGTGGGTGAGTGTGTTGGAAGGGTTTATGGGAGGTTTTTTTGGGTATGTTATAGAGGTAGGGGTATTCAGGGGATAGGGGTTTTGGGTATAATTACATATTTCTATTTCTATTTCTATTGCATATTATATTATAATTTTTATTATTATTAGGCAGGTAGATAGGTGTCCACAATTAGTTGACATTTTAAGTTGTACAATAGATATATTGACACGTTAATAAAGTCTTTATTATTATTATTATTATTATTGATTACAGCTTCCGGTTGCTACTGCATTTCATAAGTTGACATATTAGGAGAGCATCTAGTGAAAATACGAGAATGGTGACCCCAACTTTTATTGTAGTTTTTAAATGTCCATAACATAATTAATGTCCATGCAAAGTTTCAGGACAAAGTTATTGGCAAAATTTCTTTCGAGGGAATTACCTTCAGCGATTTCTTTTTGCAATTAAAAGGAAGATGAAGATCCCGCAACCCGCTACTTGCAACCTGCAACCTGCAGCTTGCAGTTTACACCGACCGTTTTCAAGGTCATCAGAGGCTGTACTGAGGTTAAATGGCAGGGCATCCAGTGAACATTTAGAGCACATCCAGGACAAAGACGGTTTATAGTTTTTCGGTAATATGCTTGCACACTTCATGTGGAACCAGAGCTCGCACGTTTTGCATTGAATAGTTCTACGATTTTTAGCAGTAGTTCTTGTGCAATGCTGACATTTTCAGTTGTTTTTTACCAAATATCGTATGTTTTTTGTTCAAGACAAATTCAGATTTGTTATTCTCCTGTCGCGGGTCCCATCGGCAAAACAAAGCTGAAGACTTTCATTCAATAATTTAATATCTTTCTACAGATAATTTATTTATATATTAAATGAAATGTAAAATTACATCAGGTATTTAACTGTTTATTAAGCTGTTCGAGCTAGTATGATTATATGAAATGAGCTTAAATTTGTGTTGTTGAGAAATGTCATTAAATAAAGCCCTTGTCTTTCACTTTAAAAAGATAAAAAATATTCAATAACATTTACAAATGCCAATTTGATGTCAAAGAAATTAGTCATTTTGCATTACTTTTTCTATTTTGTCTCAGTTGTTCTTGTCAAGTTTAATAGTTGAATATAAAATTTGTTTCGCGAAAACGTGTGTCGTTCGTCATTTCCGTATCTTTCTCACACATGAAAACAGATGAAAACTGGTAAAATCGAACCTCAAAATCAAGTAGTTTAGTTTTCAAGCTTCTTGAATAATAGTTAACTAAGGCTTATATGAACGGAATAAATTTATTAATGAAATTTATAAAGAAAGCTTTTTTAACTGATGACACATTTGGTTTTAACGTTCAAGGCCTTCATTTCTCAAGTTTAGTTAGTTGATGATCTCCAGCCAATTTACTCTCTGATGCTACCAAAGCATTTGTTTTGTATTCTTATTGCGGTAAAAATACATTTAATGTAAAAACATCAAAATTCCTATGGTAAAACCGAACATTGATATTTAAATGAAGTAAGCTTTCTTCTTTCTTTCTTTCTTTCTTTCTTTTTTTTTTGCTCACCTTAACCAGTTTTCAAGTCTGTTTTATAGTCTTCATTGAACTTCACTAAGCCTGATATTTTGTTGGATTGTCTGTATTTATCTTTCGTTTTTTAAAATAAAATTCAGGAATCCAGAAAATAAAATCTTGAAAATGTCGGCCATGGAAAACTGTCTCAAAGAATATTCAAAGAATAAAACTAACCCCTTATAGGGTGGCTGGTGGTGAGTTGTGTACAAAGTTCCTAAGTTGGAGCGTATAATCGCACAAAGAAAACAATGTAGTGCATTTTGATTCGATTTCAATGCATGGTTTTTTCATCTCAAATAAAAAAACATATTTTTCCTTGCTTAAGTTTTGCAGGTTTGAGCAGAATCCTAAATGCTGGGTTGGAAAGCTCTTTTAGTTTTATAGTTTTGCTAAATATCATGTATTTCTATAATGAAAAACTCTCTGTTCTATGTTCACAAGAACACAAAATCATGCTTACTGATATTAAAATAGTTGACGAAAGAGTCATCTTATACCTTTTTTCTTTCCTTTCCATGGAAGAATTTTGGATATGAAGAATAAAGCTCGCGTTATGAGACATGTTTGTCATAAAGTTGGAAACGAAGGGCATGAACGTTATATTGTATAACTGTATAGGCAAGCTATTTAATGCTCAAGTTGAAGAAAAACGTATTAGGAGACGAAGTGGTCATGTCAGTAACCGGTTTTTTGAAGTATGAAAAAAGCAGCAAAGAGTGTCCACTATTTTGAATTCACCAGTTAAATCAATGAAGAATATTTCTGAGATAAAATGTGAATCCAAAAAGAGAACAGTTCCCTAGTGCAGACTAGCACTTCGAGTAATGATAATACTATTACAATGAATGGTCTGAACCCAGGTGAATGAATATTTTTCGAAGTAACAATATTTCTCGAAGAGATAATATTTATGTTATGATCATCCGGGTGGATGTAATCCTTAGAAGGACTGTTTGATGTGACTGACGTTTCGACAACCTGTGCGGAAGTCATCTTAAGGTACGTCAGAGACCATATCACGTATTCTACAACCATATGGGATTCGCGTCGCTCATAGACCAATATCCACTCTACGTAAGGTCCTGACTAAGGTCAAAGATCGTGATAGCCCAAACGATCGAGTCGGAGCTATTTATAAAATATCATGTAATGATTGTGAGGCTACGTATATTGGAGAGACTGGTAGATCGTTCAATACTAGACATGAGGAACATCAAAGTGCAGTTGTGAAACATGATAATCGTAACAACATTGCCATGCATCATACCAAGACTGGCCATGCAATTGATTGGGAATCTAGTGAATGTCTTTGTTTTTGCAACAATAGAAAGCAACGCCTCGTCCTTGAGAGCTGGTTTACTAAGTTTGAGCTGAATCCACTCAACCGCTCAATTAAACTACCCACGCCATATAATAGGCTATTAAACAAAGCCGAAATGACGCCAATTAAGTTAGCAACGCGAATCATCTCTTAACTTCACCTATTGTTCTATTTTTTATTGTGGCAGTATAAATAAGACCCATATCTGACTTTTTCTTCACTTGACTCTGAAGATGACTTCCGCACAGGTTGTCGAAACGTCAGTCACATCAAACAGTCCTTCTAAGGATTACATCCACCCGGATGATCATAACATAAATATTATCTCTTCGAGAAATATTGTTACTTCGAAAAATAATGATAATACTGTACAGTTACCAATTTTAATGTTGGTGATTTCGGCTGTTTGCTTATGATTATGTAAGAGAGAGCCTTTAACTCCTAATGCACCAAGGCAATGGAATCATGCATCAGATGGGCCTATCACCATTATAAAAACTCTTAAGTCAATCAAACTACGTTGATTTAAGAATATAGTCTGTTCTGTCTAAAAACCGGGCAGGGTTTCCATTAGGGAAGATCTGGGGCCGAAGTGTAAAGGATGAATTAATTTGCTAACAAAATTTTTGGAATATTTACTCCTTGCACAATATTCTGGCGATTTAATCCTCGTGATTGTAATATCCATAGCAACTAATCATGTATGATAATTAGCTAAGTTGTGAATAATAAATAGTTTGATCTAGATATGGCGCCGAGTCACTACATATGGCTACGAGTCGGGATCTAAAAACGCCGAAAAGAAGCAGAAACCAAGAGGAAAGGGAAAGAAAGTCAACCCAAGAGAAAGAAAATCAACTCAAGATAAACTAGGATCCGACCAGTAAAGAAGAAAAAGCAGCGAAAGAAGAAAAATTAGGAGAGTCATTCTAGCACGTGCAGAGAAACATGTCCGACAACGACTACCCGACAGAATCACCAGCAGCAGAAAAAAACAGAGATCAAAGTATTTACAACAACAAAAGCACTGAGCATTGAAAAGTTCAAAACCCCAGAGAATAGATTAGAAACGGGTAGAGCTTGGGAAGAATGGTTAGAGGATTTCGAGGAAGAAATATCCTACTTAGAAATTGAAAAGGTCAAAGACAAGGTCAGCGCTTTGAAAATTTACGGCGGACCAGAAATCAAGAAACTTGCTCGAAACCTATCCAACCCGATAAGAGAAGAAATCGAGGACGACTACGAGAAACTCAAAAGGAAATTAAACAACCATTTTCTACCTAGGAAGAACAAACACCATGCGAGATACACATTTAGCAAGGAGAGAATGGAATCCAACGAGACAATTGTCAATTACGCGGCAAGGATAAGAGAGAAAGCGAAGGATTGCGAATTCGGAGACCAACTCGACGAGCGTATTCTAGAACATCTGATCCAAACTGTGTCGAACGAAGACCTCATAAAAGAATGCATAAGAAAGAGATGGAATCTGGATCGATTCATAGACGAAGCGAGTCAACGCGAAGACATCAGCCAACAAGTGAAAGACATGAAAACCGAACACAAAGTGGCTAGACTAAATCGTGGCAAACTACCGACCAAACCACGACAACAAGATAGAAGATCACAGCAAAGACCGAATAACCGGCAAGCAAGAAGACAACAGCATGCTAAACCCGGAGGATATAATAATACCGAAAAACCGTGTTACTACTGTGGCCACACAGGAACACACAAACCAGGTAAAGACTGTCCAGCATATGGGAAGTAGTGTTTAAAATGCGGAAAATACAACCACTTCGCGAAATGCTGTAACAGAACACAGAGACAAGAAAAAGAGAACAGTAAAACAGCGAGACCCCAGAGACAGGTGAAAAAGACCGCAGAATCCAGCAGCGAATCCGACGAGGAATTCCTGCAGCAAACAGCCAGCCACATTGACCAGAGAGCCAAAAGCGTGAGATCAGGAGGAAAGACGAACACCATGCGATTAAGAATAGCAGACCTAGACGCAGACATGGAGCCCGACAGTGGGGCTAGCGCTAACATAATGCATGGACGAGTACCAATTCAGAGCACTCAAGCACAGATCTCAAGAGATACAGGAACTGTTCCCAAGCGAAGAAAGAGTAAGAACATTACAGAGCAAGTTAGAGGTTAAAGGAGAATTTCCAGTAACGCTGAGAAACAAAACCAGAGGAGTGAAGACGAAATTCCTAGTAATAAAAGGGAAGATGGACTCACCACCACTCATAAGCAAGAAGACACTACTAGACCTAGGAATGCTCAGAATTGAACCAGACGGAATGCTAAAAGAACCCAACGACCTGAGAATTAAGACCATTAGCACAACCTCGGACGACATCGAGAGACTCCTGACAGAGTTCGACGACGTATTCCAAGGAATCGGATGCTTCAAAGAGAAGGATACGGGAGAGAGCATGCAGGTCAAGCTTGAGATGGACCCAGACGCGACACCCATAGCACAGAAACCGAGAAACGTACCCTACCACCTACAAAAACCCCTGAAGAAATGGCTAGACGAAGGGATAGAGAAAGAGATATTCGAGAAAGTCACACCCGGCGAAGCAATAACTTGGTGTTCACCACTTGTTGTACAGCCCAAACCAAAGTTTTCAGAGAACAAGAAAGATGAGCTAGAGCCACACATGATAAGAGCCAGCATTGACATGAGGATCCCCAACGAATGCATGAAAAGAAGCAGA
Source organism: Actinia equina (assembly GCA_011057435.1). Lineage (NCBI taxonomy): Eukaryota > Metazoa > Cnidaria > Anthozoa > Actiniaria > Actiniidae > Actinia > Actinia equina. The sequence goes on along the minus strand of WHPX01001069.1, from coordinate 132,429 downwards.
TGTGTACAAGCGCCGAAAATCGATGACTTCATATACCATCTCTATGATTGCAAAATATTCTCGAAACTCGACCTTAACAGGGATACCATCAGATGACACTGGACCCAGAGACGAGAAAAGTAGCGACATTTAGTACACCATGGGGGAATTACAGACCACGGAGACTGATTTTTGGAGCCAAATCCTCTCAAGATGTTTTCGATGAAGCGATGTTCAAAGTGTTTGAAGACATCCCGCACTGCCTCAACCAACGAGACGATATTCTGCTAGGCGGAAAAGATAAAGAGGAACATAAAGAAATTCTGCAAACGGTACTACAAAGAGCCAGAGATCATGGAATCACGTTCAACAGAGAGAAGTGCGAATTCGAGAAAGAGGAGATCGAATTCTTCGGTCACGTGTTTACCAAGAACGGACTGAGACCATCCCCTGACAAAGTCAGAGCGATCAAAGATTGCGGAGCACCCAAGAGCAAAGAAGAAGTAAGAAGTTTCCTCGGGATGGCCGGATACTTAGACAACTTTATCGAAGACTACGCAAGCATCGCATCACCACTCCACCGACTGACGAGAAGAGAAGTCAAGTTCCAGTGGGGGAAGAAAGAACAGAAGGCATTCCAGACAATACATAACAGCCTATCCGACAAGAAGACAATGGCGTACTTCGACCCAGACAGACAAATTATCCTGAGAACAGAGGCAAGTTTCAACGAGGGCTTATCCGCAGCTCTACTTCAGAAGACAGAAAGAGGTATGCAACCGGTACACTTCATAAGCCGCACAATGACAGATGCTGAAAGAAAATACAGCCAGACAGAGAAAGACGCACTCGCCATCAAGTGGGCCAAAGATCGACTAAGAGTGTACTTACTGGGAGCGCCAAGGTTCACAATCATCACGGCACATAAACCACTATTACCACTATTCAACAAGACAAAGACCAATATGCCTCCAAGGATTGAGAAGTGGGTTATGCAGATGCAAGATGTCGACTATGAACTGATTTATGAACCCGGAAAGGACGAAGCCGACCCATTAGACTACCTCTCCAGGCATCCATTACCCGAAACAGAAGACGAGGGCACCGAGAAGATCATCAAATGGACTGTAGAAGCAGAGCATTCAGTAGTTCTGGAAAGGATAAGAGAAGAGACACTGAAAGACAAGACATTGCAGAAACTATCTCAGAGGATAGCAAAAGGTGACTGGGAGAAGTTCCGAAAAGACAAAGATATAGAACCCTACACGCACATCAAGCAAGAACTATCAACAGCGGAAGGATTGATCTTTAGAGAGGAAAGAATTGTATTACCAGAGAATCTTCAAAGAAAAGTAGTGAAGATACCTTGGGAAGACAAAGACAAAAAGAATGTTAAGAGAGAAGTATTGGTTCCTGTATATGAAACACTTGTTAGATAACGCTATTGACCAATGTTACGAGTGCCAGGTTGCAACAAAAGACAAACAAGCAGAACCAATCAAGGCTTCAAGTATTCCAAACAAGCCCTGGGACACTATATCACTGGATCATGGCGGACCCTATCCTGACGGACACTACAACCTAGTCATCATTGACAAGAGAACAAGATACCCTGTCGTAGAAAGAGTATCATCAACTTCTTTCACAACCAACAAAGAGTTATTGAAGCATGTATTTGCGACTTACGGGACATCAAGGAGGATAGAAAGCGACAATGGACCACCATTCAACTCAAGAGACTTTGAAGACTTCGCAAGAAAAGAGGGATTTCAACATCACAGAGTCACACTGTTACACCCTAGAGCGAACGGAGAAGCCGAAAGGTTTATGCAAGTGCTGAATAAAACAGAGCAAATAGCGCACCTGCAAGGCAAAGATAAACTAGAAAGTCAAAATGCGATCCATGACATGAGTAGATATAGAATGAGAGTTCTGCGCCACTCGAGTGAGGTACCATTGAGGTACCACATTCCAGAGATGACGTTATAGCTATTCTGAGTGAGGTACGTTCCAGTGAGGTAGGGGGAGGGGTGGTCAGTTATATTTATTCTTAGTTGACTGGATTGCACCACATCCTAGAGTTTACGTCAAAGTTTAATTCTAATAAAAGTTTTTGTAATTATTCATAAAAACTACTTTTTCTACCTCGAAGTCTTAAAGGATTAGTTTAGGCTTTTGTTTTATTCTAATTGAGTTCTACGAAGTTGACTCATCAAAAAACAAACAATTAGATGACTTGCCCAAGGAACAACAACAAACATGTTTTCTAAAAAATATATATAGTTTATTCATAAAACGCTCCATGCATGTGAATACAAGAAAAGTTGAGTTCTTTTTATTATTTAACCAAGTATGATGATTGCCAGTATATATTTGTTCAATAGAAACACCCGTCACAATAGAGGACTGTGTTCTGCATAATTGCCGAGTTAATCACATGAATCAACTACTAGATATCAAGACCACGTTTGTAAACAATAGAAGACTCAACAAACACAGTATTTTGATTGATTTTCATAGTTCAGTCACTACAGCTAAACTCCGAACTAAACATTTTGCCAGTCGGGTATCGACTTGGCTATCGCTCTCAATCTTTTTTTTTCTACTTTATAAAAAAGTTTTTACAATCATAGGAGGCTATCAGAGTCTGCGTCAGAGAATAACTGAATCATTCGTTATGCACTGCAGGATTTTGAGTCATAACAAGAGGTTTTAGCGTATTTGATTTTAAAGAAAGTGTATGCATTAAATTACAGTCTTCGCAACGATAAAACATTTGTTTTGTATTTTGGCACTGATAGCAAAAGGGTGTGTGCAAACGTCACACACGACTAATTCGTTTTGAGAACTGTGATACGCTTCGTGCCAATAACAATTCGGGCATTGTGCCACTGATATCTTGAAAAACGATTTGGGTTCTTGACAAGCGTGACACTCTCTTTCTTCTTCTTCTTCTTCTTCTTCTTCTTCTTCTTCTTCTTCTTCTTCATCATCTTCTTCTTCTTCGTCCTCACTCTCCAATTCTGAATTTTCTCTGTCATGTTCCTCTTGGGATTCTTCAGCATCATTGTCACTTTCAGTTTCACTATTGCTAACATCCGTATCATAGTTATCTTCTGGTTGCCTGGCAATCAGATCTGCCAATAATATTTTGTTGCGAATAAGATTCTTGTCCAAATCAAGCGCTGCTAATCCACTGGTAAAAGTCTTGAGCCCTCTTGGGACGTTCACTTCTGGGTTGTAAGGTAGCAAAGCATACTCGATTAATTCTTTCATGTTGGCTAGTGGAATTCTACGTTGATGATGAGTCATTTCTCCATGGGAATTCCAATACAAAATATCTTTGGATGCTACCATGCTATGAAGTAAATCGCGTGCCTTTTGTCGCGGTATGCTTTTAGGGAGCTGTCGTGTCATTCGATTGATTTCATTCTCATCCGATTTCGAAAATTGCTCCTCCTCGCTAGAGGAATTTTCGCTCAGCTCGGATTCTGTAGATTCTTCCTCTGAAACTCTTCTTCTCTTCATGATGACCTCTACTAGTAAAATGAAGTTCTTGGGATTTGGCTGGGTTTTTATAGCAGTAAAAGACTCAGAGCGCTCATTAGAGGAGGCAAGACCTCCCCCATCAAGCCCTCGCCTTTTTGAATCAGAATTTTTTTCTTCGCTTTAAATGGTATTGATCCATGAGCTAACTCTCTTATATCATCCTTGTGCGGTCTCAATCTTTCCTTTTGCCCTTCTGATATGGGAATTATTCCTTGTAACAAATTATGACATACTTCACAAATTACATGAATTTGTTCGGGGCTGGAAGTTGCAAGCAAAGCCTTCCTCTGTCGTTCGGAGCAATGGGCTAAAAGATGCAAATAACCAAAATTATCAAGGAGCAATCGACTCATGTTTACTCGACTAAAGGTGCATAGGAATGAAAGTTGTGCATATGGGATTTTGCCTATTTATCACAAATGACCATTTGAAGAGCCGAGCCTACGAACCTATACGAACCGAGCCTACGAGCCGAGCCTACGAGCCGAGCCGAGCCTACGAGCCGAGCCTACGAGCCGAGCCTACGAGCCGAGCCTACGAGCCGAGCCTACGAGCCGAGCCTACGAGCCGAGCCGAGCCGAGCCGAGCCGAGCCGAGCCGAGCCGAGCCGAGCCGAGCCGAGCCGAGCCGAGCCGAGCCGAGCCGAGCCGAGCCGAGCCGAGCCGAGCCGAGCCGAGCCTACAAGCCGAGCCTACAAGCCGAGCCTACAAGCCGAGCCTACAAGCTTATACGAGCCGAGCCGAGCCTGTACGAGCCTATAATAGTATTTTTAACAGCTTTGTACGGAATCATAAATAGCTCCAGCTTCAAAAATCCTTGCTCATTCTCATTTAGACACGAAATGGGGCGGTTGTGTCCTATTTGCGGCAAGTCAGTGCAGCACATATGGTCTCATTTAAGTCGTGTTCACAAAATCATGGGTCAGCAGCGAACTCTACTACTACATGGAAAAAATTGTCAGGAAAATGTCAGCCAAGAGTTACCAGTCACCATCCCACTTATGTGGAATGACGAAACAGATCATTGCGCCATATTTCAGTTACTCCATCCGTTCACTGCTCTGGTAGCTGGAATGACTGGATCTGGAAAAACAGTTTGGGTTCAGAATTTGCTTGAACATGCAACAATAGTCATAAGTCCATCACCACAGCGTGTCGTATGGAGTTACGCACAATGGCAACCAGCTTACGACCACATAATGAAAACCATTCCCGGGATCGAGTTCGTCAAAGGCATACCCCACGATATTGACGAGGATAGCTATTTCGACCCCAAAATCAATAATGTGATTGTGATTGACGATCAAATGACAGAGACATCCAACGACAAACGAATCATGAATTTATTTACCAAAGGATCTCATCATCGCAACCTCAGTGTTATTTTCCTGATGCAGAATCTATACTTTCAAGGAAAAATCATGCGCACTTTGAGTCTGAATGCGGCTTACCTTGTTCTTTTTAAAAACCCAAGAGATAAACTACAAATGATGACATTGGGAAAACAAATGTACCCAGGAAAAACAGAACAGTTTGTGCAAAAGTACGAAGCTGCTGTTCAAAGACCTTATGGGTATCTTTTCGTGGATCTCAAACCAAACACACCAGAAGAATGCAGGCTTCGGACGAATGTTCTTCCCAATGATCTGCCTGCTTTGCATACGAAGCTGTCAAAAACAGCAATATCGCAACTTGGTGGTGGACAGTCAGATGTCACGCAATCTATTGCTAACTATTTCGAACGTCAAAGCTATTTACAATTGCCTATATTAAAAACGATGCAGAACTTAGAGGAGCAAATGACTAGCATTCTCAGGGATTCCAATACCCCTGCGGAACTAAAAATCAAAAAATATTCGCAGCTATACGATCGATACCTTAATCTACAACAGCAAATTCAAAGTGGTTCGCCCCACAGATCAAATTTAGAAATGGTGCAATCACCACAGGTACCACCATTGACAAGTCCCAGTCTCCCCACTAGTCTAACATCCCCAGAAAATGTTACTTCAACAAGTCTCACTGATAGCGGCTACATCACACCCAAAACTAAAACGCCTTCATTCCTAGAGCGGCTAACTTCAAAAATTAGAACTCCTGCTCTGGAACTCAGTCGAACGAGAGCTTCAGCTTTACCGGAGGTACCTTCCACTCCATTAAGAACCACGACTAGACTTGATCAACCCTCTTCCATTGCCTCATTCAGCACCCCCAAAACACAATCCCTGCCACCTCCACCTGATTTCCTACCAACTCCTCCGTCAAGCAAAGAAAAATCTGTGAAATGGATTAGCTATCAAGATTCAAATAAATATCTTGGTAAAATCTTAAAATCGCCGCGACGATCAGAACGATTGAGAGCGATAGCCAAGTCGATACCCGACTGGCAAAATGTTTAGTTCGGAGTTTAGCTGTAGTGACTGAACTATGAAAATCAATCAAAATACTGTGTTTGTTGAGTCTTCTATTGTTTACAAACGTGGTCTTGATATCTAGTAGTTGATTCATGTGATTAACTCGGCAATTATGCAGAACACAGTCCTCTATTGTGACGGGTGTTTCTATTGAACAAATATATACTGGCAATCATCATACTTGGTTAAATAATAAAAAGAACTCAACTTTTCTTGTATTCACATGCATGGAGCGTTTTATGAATAAACTATATATATTTTTAGAAAACATGTTTGTTGTTGTTCCTTGGGCAAGTCATCTAATTGTTTGTTTTTTGATGAGTCAACTTCGTAGAACTCAATTAGAATAAAACAAAAGCCTAAACTAATCCTTTAAGACTTCGAGGTAGAAAAAGTAGTTTTTATGAATAATTACAAAAACTTTTATTAGAATTAAACTTTGACGTAAACTCTAGGATGTGGTGCAATCCAGTCAACTAAGAATAAATATAACTGACCACCCCTCCCCCTACCTCACTGGAACGTACCTCACTCAGAATAGCTATAACGTCATCTCTGGAATGTGGTACCTCAATGGTACCTCACTAGAGTGGCGCAGAACTCTCATTCTATATCTACTGACATGCTCATCGCATATAGGTCAACTCCACATCCAGCAACAGCAGTATCACCCTACGAGGCGATGAGGGGAGTAGCTATAAGAACGAAGCTCGATTACACAACACCCAACAAACAGACATCAGAAGAAGACGAACAAATAAACAAGAACAACGCGAGATACAAGGAGAAGATGCTTCAAAATTATTGTATCGAGCCACCTTAAAGCATGATGTGTTGATTTTTATGGCGTTTCTCCTACGCTGCTAAATTTCTACTCTGGAGACCGTACTCAATAAAATGATCCTGCATGGCTTTGCTAACTTAAAGGAAAGCTTTTATTTCTGGAGAAATTTTGACTTTTTTTCCCAATAAAAGGCAGGAAAACAAACGAAGGCAGTCAACAGAAATAAATTCAGTACTCTAGCGGATACATACTAGAAAGCGAAAAAAAATCCTTATGTATTATAATTTGTTTTGTTTAAATTGATTTACTTTCTTATGAAAATAAAGTAAAATCGTCTTATAATCGTTGTAGTGCGTCTGGAAAGAGATATTTTGGAGTTGTTTGTCGGAGATATTTTATTTTCACTCCGAAAAATGTTACGAAGTCACTCTGAACCATGAATCAATCCCCTCCCCTCCCATGTGGTGTTGGTTTGTGTTGACATGTAGACGAGGCAGTCACGTGGTATCAGAGGAGCAGTCGACCAGAAAAGTTGTTGTGTGAATATTTTCTGACTAAAAATCCTTCATTTTATCCTCAAATATGGATCTTTACGGACTCATAAAGGTAAATTTTCTATTGTATTAGTCATTTATTGTTTAATTTATTTACTTAGAGCGATATTTAAGGTTGAATTGACCGTAAAGAGTTCGTTTGCTTGTCGCCAAGTTTTGGCGGGATTCATTCTCAACAATTTATCTTGAAGTTGAACGATTTATTGCTTGAAAAAACTTAAATAACCCAAAATATTTATGCTTTAATGTTTCATTGAATATTTTGCAGTGTTTTCCGGTAATTTGTTTTATATTTTGTGAGTTTTTGTTGGATTTTACGGCCTCTTCAGACAGACTTTTGAAGTCATTTTGAAACGTTAATATTTTCGTCCGGCGTTTGATTTTTGTTTACGCTTGGAATCAGTAATGAACTTCAAGTGAGACTTAAATACCAAAAATTACATACATTATGATAACTAGACGACCGATAGGCGTTTACTCGGGCTACTAATCTTCTACGTAGTTTTTGGAAATGAAAGGACTGGCATAGGAAGAAAGTTCAAAATTAAGCAGTCTTGGTGTGGCTAGTGCTTATGGAACACAATTTTGTTGATTTCTTTTAATGTCTTTTAAAGGTTTTAATTAAGAAGAGCCAGTGTGATTTCCTGAAGAATGTTTTTTTGTTTATAATTTGTTCTTTTCTCTGATGATAAAATAGAAATTTCGGCAAAGTTTTGTTATTTACTGGAAATTAGAAATTACTTGTTGGTATTTAGTTGTAATCTGTCAATTGGCTGTCTTGGACTCACTGTTCCAGGAGTTGATTGGTTCCTCCACTTGCTCAGAACTAAAAATATTATCATAACTTCTAATTTATTTATAATGGTCAGTGATGCAAAAAAAATTCGAGAGCCCCCCAAGAAGCAACCACGTTTTTTGAGGACCCCAATGGATTGTAGTAAAACATTTTAAAGTTTTCCCTAAGTCATTTTAAAATTTGAAGACCCCCCCATTTTTCACTAGCAAAAATTTCAAGGCTCCCCAATTTCTCCTCCATCCCCCTTCAAATTAAATAATGACCGGTCGCTAATACAACCCAATGACATAGTAGTTTGAGCTTTGAAACTCTGGCCACGAGTTCTTTTGGAACAAATTAAATTGAAATATAGTGCTAGCTGACTTTTGTTGATCAGCGCAATTTTGTACTACAAGCAGCGGAATTATAGTGTCTTTACTTAGTTTGTCATTTTGCTAGCACATGGCAGATGGTATAAACATGTGTCAGTGAAAAAAGAAAGAATGATACAGAAATATGCAGTGAAAATATTTATTGTCAGTTACAACGAACAATACTACTTAAATATCACTGATGCAGGTTTACAAACTAATGAATACTGGTTAATCCATGACTACACTTCAGCCATAAAGGAAACTTTAGTCTTCAAGACACACCTTCGACTTATTTTTCTTTTAAATGAATGCATGGTAGCGCTTAATAGACAACATGACTCAGTTCTTATCACAAACTAACAAAACTGCATGCTAGAGACATGGCCTATGATAAATTTTGTCTTTAAAGAAACGGTATTGTGTAAAAGGAAAAAAAACCCAATATCTTTTTCCTAAAATATTAGGGAGTTTTTCAGTTTTCCTTTTATAAACCAATATGAACAAGAAGAAAACACAGGAACAAACTCTTTAAAAAACATCTATGTTTTTTGTGTGTTAGGGAGTGGTTTTTTGCAAATTTCCATTCTCATCAGAAAAACATTAATGGTTTTAAAACTGAATTCCCATTATGACTTTCTAAACCATTAATGGGAATTCAAGAAACATTTATGTTTTTTTTGGGTAAAACATGAATGCAACTGTCATGGAAAATTGAGTTCAACAACCATTAGTAGGAATTACAAAACCATGCATGTTATTTATACTGAAACATGAATGGTTCTTGTTTATTCCCATTAATGTGAGTTCACATCACCTCAACCATTTATGGGAATTACAAAACCATGCATGTTATTTATACTGAAACATGAATGGTTCTTGTTTATTCCCATTAATGTGAGTTCACATCACCTCAACCATTAGTGGGAATTACAAAACCATGCATGTGATTAAGCTAATATCAATAATGGATTTTATTACAGTGATAGCATAGTTCATGCCATGGTGTCCCAGTAATTGTTGACCCATCCTCCAGGAGCCAAGGAGATGATAGAGTCCCATGAAACAATATCCCTTGCTAATCTCCTATTTGACTCTGCAATGTAGACAGTACATTCATCATCACTTTCAGCAGCTTTTTTATAATACCAAAGCAGTACGGTCTTTGAGTTCCTATGAACTTTGATCACTTTTGCCATCCATGGTTCGGCTTCATCTCCCCTAACAAGTACCATATCATCAACCTCTGGATAGAATGGTACTACAATTCCATCCTGCAGCTGATTAATTGGCATTCGCTTCCTAAGGTAGTCAACAGCAATTAAACCTGTATTTTCCTCCTGCTCAAAACATGGAAAGAGCATGCGTTTTCTTGAAATTTTTGATGGACAAAAGGTTGTAACATTCTGCATTTCATTTACAAATTTGTAACCTGAGTATTGATGTATAATATCATTCCCATCATCATCTTTCATAGTTTGGTACTTCCTGCCCTCACAGAAGGTGTAGAAATCATTTCTGATAGCCACGCAATAAAATGCAGTAAACTCTATCACTGTTTCAACATCTGCAATGTCTTCAACAACAGCATGCTCACCAACCATATATAACACACCTCCAATTCCATGCAAGGGTTTAAGGAGAGATCTTGATTTGAAAGCTACAGGTTGAACATCTTGAGCATTAACACCACTGCAACAATCTACTAACTGTGTCACTTGTTCCCTTAACAGAATACACTCATTGGCAGACATGCCTCCAACTAAAACTCCTCTGTTGCATCGGTTGATGCAATTAATTAATTGATCGATTAACTACTTTGATGAGCTCATGGGCTGCTTCAAGGCTCTTTGCACACATCTGTAATAATTATAAATATGAAGTATTTTACTCAAAATATTATAATATTTCAACATTTAAAAATGTTTTAAATATCACAAATAACAATCTGATTGCCCTACTTCATCATGACGTTACTGCCAGCTTGTTAATATCAGGGGACAGATTCAAGAACTATAGAATTAGGAAAAATAATTATTGCACTAAGAAGGAAATGTTGCCTCAATCGGTGTCATACCCAAATATGGCATGCATTGACAATGTAATAACTGCTGAGTATTGCTTTTCCTCGTTCTATATCACATTATTTTGACATGTCATAGTGAAATAGGGTAATTAGAATATTACTAATAACCTTATCAATATCAATTTGCAAGGGTTTATGCCTTCTGTTTTGGAGGAGAGGACTTGTATTTAAAAGCTTCATCAATTCTCTTCTCTTTTCCTTCTTGGCATAGGTGCACTCGATGTTCTTGAAATTGGTGGTGGTGTTGACATATCTCCTTACTGCCCTTTCAAATGAAAAACACCAGTAGTTATCAGGGTGGGAAAACCTCAGTGCATCTTCTTTACATGAATAAGGTTGTGGACAGTTATTGTACAAAATGACAGTCCATAAGTTTCTTCTAGTAGTACGGCATAATGCCAAGCAAGGTTGTGAAACAGTTCAACATCTGCAATATCCCATTCCTCCCGCTTGCTCTCACTAAAAACTAGCTCTACCATTCTTGTGACTAGCTGCCAGATGTGATAATCAAGTCCATCTAACTGTCCAGCAAGAATACACTCTGATAAAGGATATGCAAACTTTTGATATTCTTCTGCTTTCCAGTATCCAAGTCGGGTAGCCATGCCTTCTGGAATTCTACCATCCTTGAGTTCTATATTATAAATATGGCAATATAAAATGAGATATACTGTATTACTACAATGTTATGATATAGACAACTACCCTAAATTCTCAAGCACAACAATAACAATATGCAAAATGTATAAATACCAGGAGTCCAGGGAACAGCATTCAGTCTTTCATCAATTACTTTCTTGTTTATCTTATCACTGTCAATAAGCATCTGAAGATGATTTGAAACAACATTCATAGGAAGGTTATGCATCATATCAAAGACACAGTCTGTGATCACATTAAATCCATACAGCTTATAGAGCTTATGAAGTATGCTTAAGCCAGTATAGCCAGTGTTTCTGCTCATTTTGGAACGAATGCTTTTGCGATCCTCTTGATCTATCTCTTTCATTTTTTTAAAGTCTTCCAGAAGATTGCGTGCATCGAAAGAATATCTTGCATGGTAACGATTGTCCCCATAATAGTAATGGACACCTGTTGCAGATGTAGATTCTACGGAATTCTAGGAATGTTAAAGAGCATCTTAAAGTCAAATGGAAAGTGCAAAATATAAATTCAAAACAAGAATATAATCATAATTAATTAAGGACAATATTTTGCTGGTCTTTCTAACCATTCCCCTTTATGAACTACAAAGAATAAAGACAATATACCACTGTACCTATTCCTTTGAGTTTATCCCTTCTGCATGGTCGGATACCACTCTTGATAAATTTGCCAACTTCACACTGCCCTGGATAGTCACCGGTCCATAGAATTATGAGGCAGTGGAGTGATATTTCTCCAGGAGGAAGACCAACCACTCCTAAAGAATAATCCACCTGCAGTCCTGATGCATAAAAAATGGATTCAATCAATCAATCAATTAATCTATGAAAAGGTATCAATTTCCAGACATTTTGATTGCTTATTGCTATGATGGATTCAGACTACACCAGAGAAACTGAAGCTCCATATATTGGAATGGGAGGACAAAAAAATCGATTTACCATTAATGCCACACTAATTATGCAATGAGACATCTTTTTGTCATCCCATGTACCATTATCAAGTCATTATATATTTACCAGAGATAAATAGTTCCTCAGCCTCTGAAATTAAGGGATGAAGAAATGGATCCAGACAGTTTGGGCGTTTCTTTGGCAAACAGTGGCTTGGTACAAATCCAATAACATATATTTCCTCTGTTGAACTTCTCTCTTTCTTGTACATATTTGCTATTGTAACCTCCACAGCACCTAAATATTACATTAAACTATAATTAGAATAATTTTTTTAAAGAACAAAATTCAGAATCCCAAGAGGACAGTGTTAATTATCTTTAGTTTAATTCAAAAAGCACTTTATATTGAGTAATGATGTTGATGACGATAATAATAATAATAATATTTTATTGATATTCTTTACAAAATGAATGTACTTTGGAGGGTTAGCCCCACAGAGTTAGATTTCATTCTAGTAAATAATTAGATTATAATAAATAAGAGCAATAAAACTTCTTTTGTATTTTCTAGTTTTATCCAAATTCTCTAATTTCCGTTTACATGACAAATACAATTTTAGGTATACATATTACTTGTTAATAATAAAATGTTCAAATTGTTTGTGTAACTTACCACAACTGTGTCTACCAGATGCACCAAATGGTTGCCAGCCATCCCAATGCCCAATTAATGCAATATTTCGAGGGTCACCATAAGTATATATTGAAGTGTGGACTTGTGTGAAACCACATTCACTGCAAAGAACATTGTAACTATTGTCACTTAAATGTTCAGAAGACTCTATCTCATCAACACTGATGACAGACTGGCAAAATTGACACTTGAATGGTAGCATGAAGGTGATATTCGGATCCCAAAACCAGGAAAGTTCATTGAATCTTGAACCATCCCAAATTTCTTTGAGTGGGAAATTTGAGCCAGTTCCTTCAATCCAGCTGTCTTTGTTATCACAATGAGCCATCATTTTTCGACACATTTCTGCATTTTGACACCATAGAACAATTTTATCTGACAATCCCAAATAATAGTATTTTATTGATCCTCTTTTTCCACAGTATCTGCATTCTGAAGACGGGTCAGTCATAACATCCCAGAGAGTATAGTGAGAGTCATCAAGGCAGATGTATAATTCCTTTGGGTCCTTGTAGTTCAGGCCGATTCACATAAATTTATGTCCTTGTGGAGTTCAGGCCGAATCACATAAATTTATGTCCTTGTGGAGTTCAGGGCGATTCACATAAATTAATGTCCTTGTGGAGTTTAGGTACCAATGGAGTACAATATTATGTAAATACTATTATTATAATTAGGTTTTGTCCTGTTTGTATTCTAAACATCAATAATTGAATAGAAAATCATTCATTTGTCCAAAAGTCTTTTTTGTGCTTGGTGTGTTCTCATGGGATTATATAAATTGTTCATTAATACCATTTCACAATCAAATAGAACAACATTTTGTTCATTTTTTAAAGACCATTAGCAAAAACATTGTAATCCCCTTGTAAACGAGCATTTTATCATAGTTGAAAGCCCCAGGTGTGGTAGTTTTCCATTGCAATGTACATTTTACCAGGAACAATTTATTTTTTTCTGTCACTCTTATCTGGTTTGTACGTCTTTGATGCCTGTTCATGAATGACTCAAACCAAGGCCTCCCTACTATATACACGTTTTTTGTATACATACTTGTTGATATCATTAAATATGTACATATTTGTGGAAATACTGTCTTTATTTTTGGATATTTGTTCAAAATGTGAGAACAATCGTGTCAGTCCAAAAATACAAGTTAAAAGTGAAGACTGTTTATTCTTTTCATTTAACAGAACAAAAAATTGATGGGAAAGCCTTGATATACTTATCAGAGCACGGGAGTGCACAGCAGTACGAGGCTTGTGGTTTAAAGACTGTCGGGGAGCAACTGCATTTCAAACAAATTTGAAAAACAACCCATGACTCCACAACAACGTCAAGACTAGCTGCAGGCTGTAGAAAAGCGCATAAGCCAAGGAAGGAGGATATCCGAAAGTTATTCCCGATGAACCAACAGATTTATAAGACCAAGTAAAGTCAAATATAATTAACAACTTAATCTTATTTTTCTGGCATTAAAATTTCTTTAAGGCAGTTCCGGACCCTTGCTTTTGTTTGATTTGCACCATGGATTTGCACCATTTCCAGCTTAGTTGTGATAAGTTGTACATACTTAACCTTTTAGTGTTTGTACTCATAACTACCCCCCAATCCATTTTATTTGATCACCTAATATTTAGATTCTTTCATTATGGTCAGTTTTTAATTTTTTCCACTTTATCTGTAGACGTAGTGCAGTGCGTCAAGCTGCTATTAATAAATGGCCAGGAAATGACATACCAACTTTCAAAAAAAAATCCACTGCATTGGAAGAGCTAGAAGAATTGGTCAACCAACTTGAAAAAGAATGTAGCTTTGAGCCAGCCGACTTCGATAGAAAGGGAATAAAACAACATGTATTGGATGTTTTGAATGAAAGAAGGCGCCATTTAAGAAGTGGACATGACTACACTAAGGTAAATATTAGAATGGGTCAATTTACAGATATGAAAGGAGCGCTCCATTTTTTATCAATTTTACTATTTTTATAGGAAGACAAAAGGAAACTAAAAAAAGTGAAAACTGACAGTGATGGTTCAAGCAGCATGGCTAGTACAGCCTCAACAGAAATTCTGTCTGAACAATCAGAAGATGAAGACTTGTCACCAAGAAAGGGAAAAACGTCCCCCCAAATCATACCTGAAACAGATACTGATGATGATAGTGATTATGATCAGCCATTGACACAGGTACTAGGATGTCTACATGTTGTGAAAAACAAAAGTCCAATTTTTTTTTGATAAGCCACTGTAATATTACATTGATAAAGAAGCACACTTAAAGAATCATTAGTAAAAATATTTCATCTTATGTGGCATTAGGTAAGCAATAACCCACCCAAAGAAGATGACAGATGAAGAGAAAAGTACAGTACCTTCAAATGCAGCACAAATAATTATGCAGGTTGCCTTTAATGCACTTCAGGTCAAAGATATATCTAAGAAGCAACTAATTTCCTATGTCAAAAAGTATAAGCTACACCTCAAACCCACAACATTAGAAAAATCCATGTGTGCACAACTGCTTGCTGAATACTTTATTCAGGAGGGCTATGTCAAAGTTCAATGCCCATTGAATAAGATTGACCGAGAAAAAGTGTACAAACTGAATTTTTTTTAAATTAGAAAACTTTCACTTAGTACACTTCATTTTGCTCTGTCAATTTTAATAAATATTACTTGTTTTTGTTTAAAGAGATACATGAAAAGTGTCCACTTTAATGCTCTGAAGCCTAGTTGAAAGTGTTTAAAAATTGTTCCTGTTAGCTTGTTAATTGTTCATATTACGATAAACACTGACAAGGCAAATGTGTGTGCTTGTAAAAACAAGTTTAACACACCTTTGTAGTATGCAATGAGGAGTAAAGTTGAGTTAAAATGAAACAGAGGCCTGATTAGAATCTTATTCATGTGAATTATAACTATAAATTGACATGAGAATTTTGGTGTAGTTAATTTTCTTTAATATTCATCCTTCTAATAGTGGTTTTTAAAAAACCTGCAATGGGAATAATGAATTACTACCCTGTAAATTGCAATATCCCATCCATGTGAAAATAAGATTCACTAGTGGT
The DNA here is from genome assembly GCA_011057435.1 of Actinia equina. Classification (NCBI taxonomy): domain Eukaryota; kingdom Metazoa; phylum Cnidaria; class Anthozoa; order Actiniaria; family Actiniidae; genus Actinia; species Actinia equina. The sequence continues at coordinate 116,590 of WHPX01001069.1, read as the reverse complement.
TTTTACTTAAAAACCTGCAATGGGAATAATGAATTACACCCTGGAAATTGCAATATCCCATCCATGTGAAAATAAGATTCACTAGTGGTTTTTACTTAAAAACCTACAATGGGAATAATGAATTACTACCCTGTAAATTGCGATATCCCATCCATGTGAAAATAAGATTCACTAGTGGTTTTTACTTAAAAACCTACAATGGGAATAATGAATTACTATCCTGTAAATTGCGATATCCCATCCATGTGAAAATAAGATTCACTAGTGGGATTTAAAGGAAAACCAGGCTTGGTAGGAAATACACACTCGTGGTATTGGATAAAAAAACATTATGAGGTTTTCTTTTAACACACATGTATTATTTTAAAATCACATGCATGTACAAAGGCAAATACATGGATGTTAATATGGTGAATACCATGACAGTTTTTATCAATTTTCCACTCATGGAATTACTTTGAAAAACATTACTGGAAATAGTTCAACTTTAACATGGATGTTTTTTTGAATGGGAATTATATTAATTAACATGCAAAAAAAACACACATGTTTTTTAAAACAAATTTCCTGTGTAAACATACAATTTTCAGTTCACCTATCTTTGTTTATAAACACCAGGGATCTAACAATATCGTGTTGGTATCATAGGTACCTCAAGATTACCACTCAATAGAAGGTCATAACATAATACGTTCATTGTTGTAGCGACTCAACAACACGACTCATTTCTTATCACAAACTAACAAAACTTCATGCTAAAGACATGACCTATTATAAGAGTGACTGTCTGTAAAATCAAACAAGTTGCGGCAAACTTTGAAAAAATCGATTTCGCTTATACTTTCAAGTTAGATAGGGTATTGTATCCTAAGAATCACTGTATAGTTGGTTTGATCAAATAACGCTTTATTGCGGAGAAAAATGCAAATTTTTAAAGTCCGCCGAAAATGCCATTTGTAACTATGAATTTTGATCCAACTTTGGTGGTCTCGCGTGGAAAACTGAGCGGTTCCAAGACCAAAACAACTCCTAATCCTTGTTAAACAATCTATTGTTTGAGTGATTTTGATATAGATTAGCCGATTCTAACCCTGCGAAATAATTTTATTCTCTACACCTATTGTTTGAGTTGTTAAAAGTTTGTCTTACAAAAAGTCATATAGGAAAAGTGCTAAACCTTTAAATCGCTCGGAACTTCAGTAATTGCATGTCCAAATAATGATCTTTCAAATGATAGAAAGATTTATTTGGGCAAATGCTTGTGAGTGACGATTGACATCGCCAAAGTATGGTGAAATCGTACTTCTTTGACCTCTGGAGGTCATTAAAAGCAACACGAGATCTCGCAGTTTGTTTTGATTGCAATTCAATAAAACAGCTCTAAAAAGAAACAAAAAGATAAAAGAATGCTTTTTTCAGGATAATTCTTACCTATTTTTTTCGGAAAGTGGCATTTTTAGGATCTCCCGGCTACGTTTTTACTTCTAATTGCCGTTGTTTATAATCTGCCCTCGACTCGTGTCACCGGCCTGTCAACAGTTTTGCCACAGGAAGCCCATCGATGATTGCAGACGGAGCATACTGGTTTTCGAGCTTATTTAAGAACACCTTCATTATTTGTGTCTTGAAATGTGTAAAAAAACATTTTAGCAGCGAAGCGATGAAAAAGTTGGTAGGTTTTAGTATTTTTTGGATTTAAAGTCAAGATTGCCTAAAAAACAAACAATATATTCCTCAGTCGAAATAATAACATGATGCTAACTAGTTAGGTAACTCTGCCAACTTGATTGACGTAGCGTTGTTTTTAGACAAAACTGAGTTAGAAGTATTTCATTTCATATTTCTAATTCTTTACAAATGGAGGCTTGTTGCTCTTTCAAATCGATAGTTGGAGGACTCTGTGGTTCTGATGGTCGTGACAGAAAGCACGAATTGCAGGTTGTGCCCTTACTCTCATGTTCGAAGGAAATTTCAAAGAAAAAACTGGCTCAACGAGCTGACCAAAACAAGAGAAATCGACAAAGATTTCCAACAACAGATAGACAGTGACACAGTGATACATGTGAAAGACATTTCAGAGCGGAGGATATTGAGATATGTAAGTACTGTTGTTTAAAATCGATCTATAACTTGGAATCGTTACCGAAGTTGAGCTCGGAGCTCGTGTGAGTTTCGTCAACATTACGTTATAAACTTAGCGTGACACCTGTAGTCTTTCGTTTCTATGAGCTTTTTATTTCCTTACTCTGTTTTAAAATAGGTTCTGTTTGGCTTTATTTCAGTTCAATCAGAAAAGATGATGAAAAATAAGCCTATGTTTGGCGCGTTACCAACTCTCAACATGCCAAAGCGAAGCCACGACACGTCAAAAGTCATTCTTGCTCGTGCCTCTAGATCTGTGGTCAAAGAAGAAACCCCTGTCACTACTGACAAGAAATACTAACAAGGACTTACTGATCTACGGAAACGAGTAAAAACTTTGAAAGCTCTAAATCGCTGGACAATCGAAGAAGCAGAAGATAGGGTTGTTTTAAGAAAGAAAAGCTCGCTCATTCTTCCACAAGTTGAGATAATAATCGATGATAGTCTGGGTTTCTCTGTATCAGTATATGGATGGCTTCTGCCTAATGACCACGGATTATACACTTCAAACTTGAGATCTGTCAGAAATGTAACCGTTTCCGACCTAGTAAATAGGATTGACACACTCTTGATTTGCCCTGGAGTTAAACCATTTGAACTCTCAAGCAATATAGTGCACCATGTTATACCTTTTCATTCCAAAGTCTGTTGATCCTTTGTTCAGTGACAATGAAGATGATGATAATTCATTCCCCATCAAGAATATTGGAGGACTCGTGATTGTGAAGTTTTGTTTGAGCATGATGAACAGTGTTGTATCTGTTATATGTATTCACATAAATCAGGACTGATTCACAAGACCAAGCAAAAGAAACTAGCAGAGCCAGCACATTTGTTCTCACCAGTGTCAAAGACAGCACCAGAACGAATCAAATTGACCCTGAAAATGCAAAGACTCAAATGTGCTGAACTTGAACAACAACTTCAAGAAATGAAGCTTGAAATTGAAAGTTCAAGTGTTGAAGTAGACAACCAGTTGAGCCAGGACATAACAAGCATTTTAGGCAAATCTGACCTGAACATAACTCCTTTTATTAATCTGTTCTGGCAGGAACAGAAAAAGCTGTTAACTAGTAGCAAAACAGGTGTCAGATACCACCCAATGCTAATACGCTACTGCTTGTCACTGGCCACCAAATCACCAGCATGTTATAAAGAATTACGTAAGAGTAACATCCTTGTCCTTCCAAGCCAGCGAACTTTAAAGGACTATAGAAACTGTATTCGGCCAAAAGCTGGCTTCCAGAATGAAGTTATAGAAGAGTTGAAAGAGGCCACAAATAGCTACTTTGATGTCCAAAGATACATTGTACTCTTGTTTGATGAAATGAAGATTTTATCAAACCTGGTGTTTGACAAAGTGACGGGAGAACTAATTGGATACCTTGACTTAGGTGACCCAGATGTCAACTTTGGAACTCTTGAGAAAGTCGACAAGATTGCCAGCCATGCTTTGGTGTTCTTCATCAGAGGTGTCTGCACTCAGCTGAAGTTTAGCCTAGCATATTTTGCTACAGATGGAATTACTTCATTCCAGCTTATGCCACTATTCTGGGAGGCTATATGTGTATTGGAGGTGGCATGCAACCTTTGGGTCATTGCCAGCACTTCAGATGGAGCATCACCCAACAGAAGGTTGTACAGAATGCACAAGCCACTTGATGGTGATGCTGGTGGTGATGTCTGCTACCGGACCATTAACTTATATGCACCCCATCGGTACATATATTTCTTTTCTGATGCGCCACACTTGGTGAAGACGACAAGAAACTGCCTTTACAGCTCTGGCCATGGATCTTGCACCCGGTAAGTTTTTGTAAAATGACTGTAATTATTTTTCTTTCTTGAGAACTTTGTAGACCTGTAGCAAATACATATATTGTAAATTAGCTACAGTTCTATGAAGTTCTCAAATACATTACATCTTAAAGAAGTGGAATAAAAGTTAAATCTATGCACCACAAACAGTATACTTCTGGCATTTCAAAATAATTTATTTTCTTTTGTTATTCTGGCTATTTTGATCTTGACTGTCAGATTTTTTGTGGCGAATAGATTGTTTAGCATACTGTATACACTTGCTCCAATACATGTTTTGTGTTTATGCTTTTATCGTATTGTTTACTAACATTTATCTATCGCTTTGTAGGTACCTGTGGAATGATGGCCATTACATCCTGTGGCAGCACTTTGTTCAGCTGTTCTACCAAGATATTGAGAATGGCTTAAAGTTGCTACCCAAATTAAGCTATGATCACATCAAGCTTAATTCATATTCTACAATGCGAGTGAATCTGGCAGCCCAGATCCTGAGTGCTACAATGGCAGCTGTTCTAAAGTAATTTGGTCCTCCTGATGCAACAGCAACATCAAAACTGTGTGAGATGATGGATTTTTTCTTTGATTGTCTCAATGTGCGCAGCACATTGGAACATGAGAGGAAAAGGAAGCCATTTCTTGTACCATACACCTCAGTAAACGACCAGAGGTTAATCTGGCTGATGAGTGACTTCCTTGAGTACCTTCAGAATTGGAAAGAGAGTGTGGCTAGACGCCAAGGAAATTACAGTCAGAATGCCAGGAGCAGGATGTTTTTGTCTTGGCAAACATATGAAGGCTTGCAAATCACTACATATTCAGTTGTGGAGGCAACAAAGTTTCTACTGAATGAAGGCGTTGAGTATGTTTTGACTGAGAGGTTTTGCCAGGATCCACTAGAAGAGTATTTTGGCAACCAATCTCGTCTCTTTCTGGTCAAGAGATCCAAGTCAATGTTGGCCAAGTCGTGCATGTTAATTGTCGACGCGACTATTCACGTAGACCAGCTAAACCAGTCAACACCCAATCAGTCATTGAAGCAAGTAACAAGGTACAATCACTTAACCAACGTTCGCTGACCACAAGATTTGCTTTTAAAGAACACTGTTTTTTGTTTGGTAAACCAGCAAAATATGATGGGAAAAAAAGGGAGTTTGAAGTCATACCTGTTCGAACCATAGACTTCCAAAAGCCCATCTATGAAACGTGTGAAACAAGAAATGATGAATGGGCGAAAGACGAGTTCGTCAGAGATTTGCATGCTGCTGATGCAGTTTTTCACCAACAATGTAGCGTTAATTTCCGAACGAACAAACAAATTCCAAAGCGGTTTAATGAGTCTTCCCAACTGCCAAGTAAACTGCAAAAGCAGGCAGGGAGACCAGTCGATGAAGAAAAGAATGACGCGTTTTCAAAAGTTATCGAATTCTTAAAAAACAAAGATGATGAGCAATTGAGTGTCGCTGATTTATGTAAAATGATGAAAGAGTATCTTCGTGAATCAGATCGAAAGGTGGTGGCGAGAACTTTATCACAGACTGGAAACGTTTTTCAAGGGACAGTTGAAAATGTTGCTAGATGAGGGCTATTATGACCCGACAATGAAACTGACCGACACTTATCGGCATTTATTTTAATACCTGTGATTCAAAAGGAAATGGACATATTTCGTGAAACAATTTGGAATTCCCACAGAGTAAGGGCTCAAAAAGATGCACCAGAACACCTATTCAATTTTCCAGAAAGTTATGGTGCTGAAGAATGGGGTATGTGCCTCTCATTCATGTGAAAATGCTTTCGTTTCTAGAAGTCAACACAGAGCTACAAAATATAGATGGCAAAAGTCCATAATTTCTTTTTACACTATTCATTTTGTACTGGCTTCATTAAAGCCGTACCCTCCCATTTTTTACAATTTTGTTGGTTGTATTTTATAATGTATGTCTGTTGACCTCAAATCTGTAAATGGGATATAGCAATAAAAAAACAGACTAATTACGTAGGGTACATGATAGTACCAAAAACAGGACAGATATGATGATATCATTTGCTATGCAAAAAAGCCATCATATCAAATATAGATTTTTATACTATACTATTTTTATACTATATATTTTGAATATTGATTCATCTAACAATTCTCTCTCTGACATTCCAAGGAATGCCCTTGACCCAAAAGGCACTTGATGAAGTGGCAAGATTGTCAGACGTCATGACTGTTGGAGGAGGGGAGGAGTACTTACCTGCAGATTATTCCTGATATTGATGGTATAAAGCCTATAGAAGCTGCAGATTCGTATTTATTCTTGAAAGCCCACTACAATTAAAATATGGGAAAAAATGATTCATCAAGCTCTTTTTTATCCATCAAGGTATCTTTATTTATGACATATAAGGCAATTATAAGATAACATATGTCAAATGCTTATAATTCAATGCCATGGAAGATCAATACCTCTTTATTTACTTAACTGTAACTGTGATATAAACGCTAGGATAAAAATTATAATCAATTTAATAATGTAAGGAAAACACAAGCAAAAAGACATTTCTAAAGGCTTAGCTGGAGTGCAAGTAGTTGACCTATGAAATAAAGCAATATTTATGCTATTTTATGACAATTATTATTACAAGTAATACCACATCTACATAAAATGCTCGTTTATGATTGGTCGATCGCCTGTGTATAAACGTTTTGCGTACGCCACTTTTCATCAGAAACTCCCAATTTCTGTAGGTGTGGTATTAATAGTAGGAAATTACGCCTTAGTTCTTGAAGAATTGATAAAAAATAATGCTTGTATTTGATGAAAGAGGCAGAATCAAATATGCAAGATATTTTTCATTAATTCTTCAAGAATGGTGTAATTTCCTACACTAATATAACCAAGATATAGGAATTTCTGTCTTTTTGTGTTTGATATATTCCACTGTTCTATCTGATATTTTTTCTAATATGCACTTTCATGCAATTCAAGGTCAAACATATGACATTACTTATTGCATTTGTGGTCCTTGAAAAATTTGTCTATTCCCATGGAAGACAGATTGCCACAACAGAAATAAAACCCGCTTCTTGGATCATTTTCGTCTTGTATGGCTGTTGTGGCCATTTCAGGGTCATACAATAAATATCCTGATCCCTGGATGTGGAGAAGCATCAGCTGTTTTCACTCATTACATATGACATATGTACCAAGCACTGTGCTTTTAGAAAGATGTCCTTCACATCCTCTTTTTCATCTTCGCTGGGTTTTACACACGTACCATCATTGTTTAAATATTTTAAAAACTTTCCAGCTACCAATTCCTCCACTGTTACTGGTTCCTCAACGAATTTGGCATAGTATACTCTGTTGTATGTAAAGCTCTTTCCAAATTTGGCTGGGACCCGACTGCAAAATCGCCCTGTTATATGTCTTGCGACTGCATGCATTTGGACTTGCTAACGTGCATGCACTTCCACAGTCAAAGCACAGTCATCTGATATAGTTTTCTTTGTTGCATCATAATACTTCTTTAAAACCCACACCTTCCCATCACTAGATATACACTTGTATGCACTTCTGAATCCACCCTCAGCAAACTTCTCTTCTTCAATATGTACATCAATTGTCATGGCACTTATCCATTCCTTACAGCTGACATCAAAGGACTCCAGGTGCAAGGAAGTCCTGATTTTGTGAACAGGTTTTACAGATTTACCAGCTTTTAAAAGAAGAGCAATAGATACAGATGCCTGGTAGCTGTGGCGGGTTGTGCTGTCATAGAAGTGGATAAAATAGGTGGGAAACTTGATGCCTTCCCACGTTTTGTGTCATCACTTTCTTCAATCTCATCTTCCACAAAACGAATAAGATATACCTGTTAAGTTCAAATATATTCAGTAATATATATATTTAGGCACTGCCTAAAAGCGGAGCTCCCGATACGCAAGTCACAGGGAGAACAGTTTGAATGAAACTGAATGAAACTCAGATTTCTAATATAACATGATGTTAAATTATTCAAAGCTTTGAATGAAATTAGATCTTAAATATAATACGTTGCGTAACAGGCAACCAATGTAATTTAATTAAAGATGGAGTAATATGATCATATTTTTTAGTCGAAGTAATAAGTCTAGCAGCAGAATGAAGAACGTGCTGTAATCTATCTAGAAGATTATTAGGCAAGCCAAATAACAGAGAATTACAATAGTCAATCCTAGAAATTACAAAAGCCTGAACAAGGTGTTTAGTATCTTCAAGGCTCAAGTATCGCCTAATACGAGAAATACATCTAATGTGATAGAAACATACAGCCCTAATTTGGCTGTCCATTGACATGGTATCGTCAAGAGCAGCACCAATGTTCTTAGCATTAGAAGATGACTTGATGTATTCATCACCCATTAGAAGGTAGCCTAACTGATGACTAGGACGATGACTAGCTCTTAAAATTAACAGTTCAGATTTATCATCATTGAGTTTGAGTTTGTTCATTAGCATCCAGTTAGATATAGAGTGCAAGCAAGCTTGGAATTTCTCAGTCGTCATTTCCATGTGGCCAGGTATTGAAGGCTGAAACAACAAATAAACCTGCGTGTCATCAGCGTAGAAATGATAACTCATATCGTGATAACGCATGACATCACCCAGCGGAGAGGTGTATAGTGAATAAAGGATAGGTCCAAGCACTGATCCTTGAGGAACACCACAGTATAATACATGGCCATCAGAGGTATGTCCATCCAGACAAACATGCTGCGTCCTACCCTTGAGATAGGAATGGAACCAGGAAAAGGCAGTACCAGCAATACCATAGCGGATGAATAAACGATTTAATAGTATATCATAATTGACTGTGTCAAATGCAGATGAAAGGTCCAGCATTAACAGCAAAACACAACCTTTGTAATCAATAGATCGAAGAATGTCATTGTGAATCTTGAGTAGTGCAGTCTCTGTGCTGTGGTAGCGCTTATATGCTGATTGGAATTTTTCATCTAAATCGTTAGCGATGATATAATGGCCAAGTTGAGATGCAACGCATTTTGCTAGAAATGTTAAGTTAGAAATAGGTCTGTAATTCTGCAAGGTATCCTTATCCAACGACGACTTCTTAGTGATGGGAGTGACAGCGGCTATATTTAGTTGTGAAGGAACCACGCCATGGCTCAGACTCATATTAGTTACTCTTGCAATGACAGGAAGCAAAATGTCAAAACAGTCTTTCATTAACACTGCAGGAAGAGGATCAAGACTAGATGACTTGCACAATGACTTGCCAACCAGCTTGGATAAGTCAAGTTCGGTGACAGGAACAAACTCAGTCAATTCCACAGGACAAAGAGAGTCCATGAAGGGGTTGACAGCATTCAAACATTTAACATCAAGATTTCCTTGGATAATAGCAACCTTGGAAGCGAAGAAATCAGCAAATCTACTACACAGTTTATCGGGATTATTATGGGTAGGAAGAATACGTTCAGATTTGCGATGTAGTAGTTTTCCAACTGTTTTGAAAAGTACGGTCTGATCATGTTGATTTTCGTTAATTAAATTAGAGTAGAACACCATTTTAGAATGCGTTAATATTTATTTTAATATGCTCTTCATGTTATATTTACTCCAACATTAAAATAAATTAAGCTTATCTACAGAAATATTAAAAGTTTTGAGGGAAAGTCTTTGATTTGTCGATTCGTCGAGAAAAAATTAAATGCTTGTCAAAAAATAATAAACGATTGTTTGCTAAACAACAGACCTGAATTCTTGGAGAACACTTCTTAATCCATCTTTGAATACATGAAAGTATTTTTAATTGTCTTTGGTCTATAACTTGCCCTAAAGCGATTTTTTCTGTGCATTTGAGAGTCGCCTTAGCTAGTAGTTTTGCTTCAAATTCCTTTGTCTTTCACGCTCATTTTCTCTTTGTTCATCTGTGAAGTTTTGCCGCAAATTCCTTTGTCTTTCACGTTCATTTTCTCTTTGTTCATCCGTCAAGTTTTGCCTCATATTCCTTTTTCTTTCACGATCATGTTCTCCTTGTTCTTAATCGAAATCATGCCTGTATTTGCGTTTTCTCTCTCTCTCTGCTTGCCGCTTTTCTTTGGTGACATTCCTTCGTCTTTGCCTTCCATTTTCACGCCTCCAGAGTTTTTCCTCTTCCGAAAAAACTGTTTTATTTCTGGCCTTTCTTTTGGCTTCATTCTCCTCTGAGCTTTCTTTCGACATATCGATTTCGGAAAGGGGTTCCATCGTAAATAGAGTGAAAATAAATATAAATATAAGCTTGAATAAAAAATTGTGTTGTTATCTTTCGGTATTTCTATACATAATAAAAGGTGTAAAACGTTTTTTACAAAAGTTTAAATAGCCAGATTTACCTTTATGTGTACCGTTAACGCGTCGACATTCCCGCCAAAAAAAAAGATAATCTAACCAGCCAATCAGGATTCTTGTGTACACGCCCGGACCGACGTACGGACGGAAGTGACGTCAGCCAAGCCATAAAAAATCAACTTGATAGTTTACCATTTTTTCTTAGGTATGGTGGCCCGCGCGGTAGCTCCGCTCTAATTTGTAAACAAATTATCAATAAAAATAGAAATCAATAGAAATCTGTCAGTTTCTGGTTAATTTCCAAATGTGAATGGCCGGCTACATAATTTGTCAGTTGCAGATAATTTATATTTCTATCTAGCTTCAAATGGCGTTCAAATTTGTGATCATGACTCAGCTAGCTTTACCGGCGTTGCATTGCTACGCGGCCACCCCAGACAAAAATTGCGACGTGCACTTTGTAATAGACTGCCGTCTATCAAACAATCAGTCAATGTCGCACATTCGATCGAAACGCATTTTTTGATTTAGTGGCGGCCGAATTCGTTGAGTTGATACGAATGCACATGTCAATTGCAGTAATGCCTTCGAGGTATTGTTTTATGGTACTGATAGAAATGTTTTCATCAGACTTTGATTTCTGTGAGGCCACTATATACATGCTATAAAGGATTTCTCACCTTGTCTTTCCTATGAGGACTCTGCGAAATATTTGGGCAAGAAGGGCCTCTTTTTGAAACCAAAACATCACACGAGGACGCAGGAAGATTGTAGTGCTCACCACATGCCTCCTTCAAATTGGACAGTATGAATTCATCATACTCGTACTCCACAAACTTTCTTGGCTCTACTGGTTCGTAGACCTGCTTCTTGTCGGCTTCCGATGCCAAACGCTGAACAATTATCTGTCGTGGCGTCACTGTTTCGTGTTTTTCGTCCTTCGTTTCGTGCCCGCTTCTGGCCCATTTGCTCTCTGAGCTTATCCCAGTTGTTGTAAGGAGAGTCTAGTGTTTGATATCACATATTAGTTAGTGGTAATCGAAAAGTTAGTAGTTAGTTGAACACTAGTAGGAATAAATATATAAAGCTATAGGAGTAAACTCTTATTTTACTACAACTCATGTATTTATTTAGTATGTATGCCTTCCAAGTTTCAAAAGAAATAAAAAGAAACCACAACCACATTATCGGCCTGGTCATTGCATTTATCCAAATTATCATCCGGATATCACACCTTAAGACGACGCTAAAGTTAAAAACCTGGGTTTCGTTTCGACTCTTAAGCATATACAGATAGCCAAACCAAACTTCTATTTTCATATTTTATGCACTACAATGACCGAATCCTTTCTGACTCGTTGTGGTGGGTGCTCCGCTAGCAATTATCGAATTACAAGGGTTTTAGAAATAAGCATCATTGCTGTAGGGGATATATATCAATTACCACCAATAAGACGAAAACCAGTATTTGAAATTACAACTGTGATGCACATAACCTGTGTCACCCCTGGCATCTCTTCACAATGATAGAGCTCACTGGAATTATGAGACAAAAAGATGACCAGCCATTTGCTGAGATGTTAAACAGACTTCGTACTGCTACCCAAACTGAGGAAGATATCAAATGCATTCAGTCAAGATCAGTAGACCCAGTAGATGAGAAGTATCCTTCAGATGCTATTCATATATTTTCTTAAAAACAGGCCTGTCAATGAGTACAACAACGATAAACTAGAGCAATTACCTGGAACAGTATTTCGACTTAGAGCAATAGGCCAGTATCCTAAGAATGTTTCTCAAACATTGATAGAATTTTATCAAAAGGAAGATCAACAGCTGGTCTAGACTATGATATCTTTGTCAGCGTAGGTGCTAAATAGGTAATGCTGACAAACAACATGGACATTACCGATAGACTGATTAATGGCCAAATAGGATTAATGGATAATGAACATTTACATGACTTATTCTTCTTTATTGCAGATACGAACAATGAAAAAAAGCCATGACAAGACACAAGGCCAATCAAGGACAATAGACAACTTTAAATAATACTACAAGTAATATAGATCTTAGCTATTCAATACGTACCAACCTGTTACTGTCTGATCAAACCAACTGAGGCAGCCAATCAAACACAATAAACAATCTGACTAGTCAGGTGGCCAATCAAGGAAAATTGGCAGCTTTAATACTACAAGAATACATGGTAAACCAAGGGGTATCTACATGATTGATGATGATGGACAACTTTACTACGAGTATGTATAGCTATTCAATCACTATCTGGCAAACCAAGAGGAGGTTAATCAAGGACAATGAACAAATTGACTACATGTACAGTCTATTAGAGTTACAAGCTTATGTTCAATCAGTATTTATCTGTCACGGCCAAGTGATTGCCTGCAACCGATATTATTTCGTCGAGCATGCGCAGTAAGAAATAAGGGCTCTGGGTACGAGATTGTTCTTTTTCTAGATAGATTGTTTTTCTGTGCATGAGCACTTGAGGTAGTATAACTATTTCAGGATGCATTTTCAGATCAAGCATATTAAATTCTTTTGTAAAATCTTTTTAAAACAATCGGTAAAAAAGCAACGGTTCCTTGTTAGTTATAAATAATTATCATATTTAATGCAATTATAAACAATATATGAATAAATGAATACATTTAATCTGCAGGTATCTACAATACAGGCGGTGAAATACATGTTGTGCAAGGCTGTCGTGACAGTTGGAACGTGCGAGAAAAAAGCAAGTGTGCGGATTGTTATTGCAGATGATGAAGATAATCCACTCTGGTTAACCGTTTTCAATGATGAGCTTCAGATCATAATCCAGAATCAAGATCCACAGCTTAATGCCTCATCATCAGAGGATGACGTTACAAGTGCACACTTGAGTTCATCTGGTATATCCATCCAGTATGACACAGAAACAAACATTGTAAAAGCTGTCACATTTTAAGACTTTTTCCTGTACTCAAGTCTTGGTTGCGTTTACTTGTCTATATATGGCAAGCCGATTGTAGTTATATTCTATTGAGTAATTATATTCAACCTTCAACACTTCGTTGAATGAATGGGTTGAAGGTTGAATTAAGAGGTTGAAGGTTGAATGAATGGGTTGAAGTTGAATAAAGGGGTTGAAGGTTGAATAAAGGGGTTGAAGGTTGAATAAAAGGGTTGAAGGTTGATGTAGGTTGAATGTTGAATGAATGGGTTGAAGGTTTAAGAAGGGGTTGAAGGCTTAATGAATGGGTTGAGGGTTGAATGAATGGATTGAAGGTTGCATAAATAAAGAGTTTGAAGGTTGAATGAAGGGGTTGAATGTGGAATGTAAATCTGTAGGGTTGAATATTAAATCAAAATGCTGAATTAATATTGCTACAATTGGTTTGCCATGAACTTGTGATTTTAGTATAAGCTGATATTTAGATAACATAGAAGTATACCATTCCCTTAGAAAGATTGATTGTTGGCCGTTATATTATAAATTATGTCTAAAACAGGAGATTGAAGACCTCATGCCCATATCCTGTGTCATGGGTTTCTATTTTTTTTTTGTGAAGGTTAGCAAATCAAATTGTGACTCCAGTTATAGCTAGAGGTTTATAATGGATTGTTGTAGGTAAGATCACCTCAGTTCTGATGGCTTTGAAGTACTTGTCCATTTAAAATTAATTTGAATCAATGAATAGTTCTTTGTCTACTTAGTACTCGCATTGTGGTTAATAATTTGCAACTTAGTGAATTATTGTTCGTTTACGGATTTTAATTACTTTCGTTGATGACAGTCAAATTTTGCAATACTAGGAATTATTTGTTGAGTTTGTAAATTACAAAATTTATGCATATTGTGGTTGGTTAAAGGCATATTAATTCATGAATTAAAGTTTATTTCATGAATTGATTTAGTGTTTACTAAAATATGAGATAATTTCATAATACTGAAAAAAATTATTTTTCTTTTATCCCTGGCTTTCATTGTGGATTCAAGCATTATAAGCACAATAACATGCAAGTGCAGATAATACTCAAAGGTCAAATGAATTATGCATCATTTTACCCAAAGGGATTGACAAACCATCATAGGAGACTACAGTAATTGGGTCTGTGTTTGTGTATTTCATGCTTATGTTTGCATCATTATAGTGAAAACTGCTAGCCTTCATTATTAGGGACTCAGATAAGATTAATCACTTACGCATACAGTGTATTATAGCATGCAGCCATATATTTAAAAATAATTGTCGTGCAGGACTGATGGATAATTATATATCAGTACTAAGAAGCATACCCAAGGTTATATTTGAGTTCCTAGGTCACGTTAAAGTTTAGCCATAGTTTATTATATAAGCATTAAAAGACATGTCCCATGTTTGGATAAGATAAGAATGGTTTCATTTTATATTGCTAAATTTGCCAATTGTTATTTTTCACTAAACGCTACTCAATCACTTGCATAGGTTGAGCGACCACAATAATATATTTCTCCCGGGAGGTGGGGTACTCCTGTATAAAAAGGGCGGGGATGATCGTCGAAAAAAATGAATTTTATCCGTAAAAGAGGGAATTTTGGTCGTCGTCCTGGTTTGGTTTTAGCCCTATAGGATATGATTTTGAAAAACAAAGTAAACCATTCTGCACAGTTTTGCTCATTGGAACTCGACATATTATTAATTTCAGTATTGAAGTCTTCACTGTTTATATTTTCATTTTCATTGCTCAAAACCTCATTATTTTCATATGAGCAGCCTTGTTGAAGGGATATTAGATTTGACTGGATATTCCTCATGTCGACAGCTATGTCACTGTATAATGAGTTATTTATATTTAGCCAATTAAGTGCACGTAGGATCATTTGAGGGCGGACAGCTTGAAAATACACATGACCTCTAAACTGAAGTTTTCTCTTTAACTTTAACAATATAATGCCAGATCTTTCAGGAAGACGTGGTAGTGTATTGCATGTCTGGTTACATTGAACTGGCATATTACAAATGGCTCCTTTAATTTTTCTTATTTGACCCTTGGGCATGACAAAATTTTTTTCAAAGACAATTCTTTGTGCAATCAATATCTGTTCGAGTTTTTCCAAGACTGAAAGTTCGAACAGTATTTCATCCACTTGCAAATTATTGTGCACAGCTTGACATGGTATTTGTTGTTTCATTAGTTTTGAATGACAGGTTTTACAAATGTATTGTTTTTCATCAAATGACTTCTTTCCTGTCAACAGATGTTGAAGGTTGTATTTACTTTCTTGTAATATAGTATGGGCCCTCTCTTATATCTTTTGGAAAGTTTTTTATTAGTGTCCATGGAGTTGTACCATGCTCGACTGTTAGATCGCAAACGTGAAAGGTTATTTTCTCTTTTTCCAGAATTCATAGACCTGTTCTGCTTTTTGAGACAAATGTTGTTTCTTAAGAGCAGGTTCCATGTTTGCATAGCTTAGCTTGCATTTCTCAGCAGTCTTGTTTTTTTGTGTGCATTTGATTTGTGTTTCCTTAGAATACTTTGTCTTGTAGTGTTTGACAACTGACTTGAGCATGATAGAAATAAAATAGAGAAATCTTGCTCACTTTTTCGAATACATTGAAGCCTCCATTATCATTTAACATCATGAGATTGAAGTCAGTGGTCCTGGATTTATGTTGAAAGATGCAACAAACACAAGAAGTCGACAGCCATGCTAAAAATCCTGTATTACAATGTATATTATTTCTTATTATTTTCTGGAGTTCTAATTTACTTGTCTCATGTGTGTAGTTCAATTTGATTTGTTTTTGTAAATTATAAGTCACCCTGATATCTACATCATATATCTGGAGGCTTGCTGGTAAATCATTGATTGTAAGGTACTGTTGTTCAAGCTTTGATTATAAACATGTTGCCATGATCAGAAATGGAGTCCCAGGTGTCTTAATTCCAATAGCTACAGACTTTAATGACAGAAAAACAAATACAATAAAATGATAGAGCACAGCAATGCCTCAAAGGAATACTACTGGTATTATTGGTATTTAACTTTGTTTTTCCACTCTTTTTGCGCTGCCGCTCATTACCTGTAGCTTTGCAAATCACTTCACTCTGCTGTTCAGCTGTGTGGATTTCTGGATTCTCATCATATTTTTGTGAACCTGGATTTGTCAAGAGTGGCAAGTAATAAATAAGCTTATAACTTGCATTTATTGCTCTTTTGTGTAAGTAAAAAAGTGATTTTCTAGAACATAATTTCCTCCGTCTGGGTAAAGCACTACCATGGCTAGTGTTTCTCTTAAACTTTCGATGACAACTTTTGACATATGATTTTACTTCTTCGGGACTAAAATTACATTTATTAAGAAAACAATTGGTGCATTATTGACCACATACTTACGAACCTTTTCCCGTATTTTTCTGCTTTTGTGCAAAAGTTGGGTGAGTCGTTTAACTGGGACTCTACTTGGTTCTCGATCACGCGAAACAACACGAGGCTCGTGCTCAACATACTGATGAATATGAAATTTAGCATAACGAGACCTGCATTCCTCTAATAAATGTGACTCTTTATTGGGATAAACAAATACAGATAATTGTACAGCTTTTTCAAACACATCGCAGTCATTTTCTAAAGAATCTACGAAAGTCTTGGTCGAGGTATATATGAAATGTACAACAAGAACAATGCACAGGGCAGCGATCAACACCTTCGCTACTGATAGTTCGAAGAACGATAGAGTATTGAAAAATATATTTAAAATCTTAAACGAAAACAATACAATAAATAAAAGACTTATCCTCACTGTCTTTCTCATCATATTGGATTTTTTTGAAATAACTAACTTTCAGCTCTGTGAACTAGCTTACAAACATTCAAAATTTAATCTACCAGATATTTTTGGTAACCTTTTTCAAGGTACAGATTTGATTCACAATTACAATACGCGGTCTAAATCAAATGAGAATTTATACGTCCCTCCAGTAAACCTGAATTATGGGAAGTTTGGTGTTAAGTATGCAGCTGTCACAAGCTGGAATGAATTACCACATAATATAAAAACCAGTTCAACACATAAAGTCTTTAAAATTAAGCTTAAAAAACATCTGTTGCTTTAGCATTTCGATTCTATTTAGGTTTTGCTTCAATTTAATTTTATTTCCTACTTTAATTTAGTTCAAACGTCACTTTATTGTATATAACTTTTTATGTGTATTGAATCTATTTTAGTTTTGCCTCTTTCCCTTCTTTGAAAGTATTATATAGTTTCAAGGTGCAGAAATATTCTCTTAACCCTTCTGGGTTGTTTTTCTTCTGCTCCTCCCAGTTATTATTATGTTTAAAAAAAAAAAGTTATGTAAAGTATAAAATTCTCATTCTGGGAAATAAAAAAAACCTTGCAGGCAGCCCGAGTAATAAACCGGCTTCGGGGGTTTCCCCTTAGCCAATTTTAACTCCAAACATAGTGAGATAATTGCGGCCAGTAAACAAGCTCATGCAACGCAGCACTGATTATTCATATCTAAATTTTAACCTGAAAGCATGAAAAACAAAAAAACGATTTTGCATCGAATAAATGCATCTTATCCATAATAAATGTCAACCTGTACAAGACATAGTTCAAGGGTAAAAGGATGCCAAGAGTAGTGTAGTAAATCAGTAAGAGTAATGATTTACATAAGTACTTACAGCTTCAAAAGAAACTTCAACCACAAAGATGTAACTGTTTACAGGAGGATACTTGCATTTCTGTTGTTATAATCAATCAATCAATCAACCAATCACCATGTAGAAAAAGCTCATTTTGATATTACTATTCAATGGTTTTAATTCACATATTAGCTATCTAACTTGGTTAATTTTTTTTTTAGTTTTCATAGAAAGCTTATATCACAATCAGGTCTTATTATATGCTTATATTTACCTTTGTAACAAATGATACTGAATAAAACATGTATGTATCAGTATAGTAAGTATCACAGAAAGTATGTGATTTGTTTAAGTACTTACAGTTTCAAAAGAGACTTTCACCACAAAAATGTGACCGTGTCACCTCACCATCTCACGTATTTCTGTTGTTGCAATCAGTCAATCAATCAATCAATCAACCAAACAATCACTATTGGTCAATTAGAATATTAAATCAAAGTATTTTTATGTAAGTACGTACTTACATATTGAAAAGGGACTTCCACTAGAAAAATGTGACAATCATTGTGATTCACAATCTCAGATGAGTTTTTTTGTTTCTGTTATGGCAATCAATCAATCGAAGTGAATCATCTCATTCACGGATAAACTTGTATATCAGTTAACTTTTCGGAGTAAGAGCCTTACTTATAGTTCCAATAGAGTTGTTAACCATAGAGTTCCAATGGTTTCACAACATAACTAAAACACTGAACATATATTTACAATTTCCAGCTTATCTTTAACATTTTGATGCATTTTCGATTCCTGATAAAGGAGAATTCAATACAACTCTAAAAATCCAAAATGGCGCTTTGAAAATAAGGCCTGGTTACTCTCCTGTTACGTCGTCATGAAATGAAAAAAAACCACAACATTTTAAGCCACGTCAAGTACTTAACTGCTGCCATCTGAAATAAAACGACCTTGCTTCATTCCAAAAATATTAATTATTTATTTATTTAATTACACACAAATTTAGTTAGCTTGGAGAATTATTAGGTTAAGTTCTAAGGACCGATTTAGGTCAGTTTAGTTTAAATCATTCATCCATGCCGTTTAGTTGATAGGATCTATTGTAATTGAGGAAAACCTGTAATAGATTCCTAGCCTCTCTTATTATTGAGCGATACGTTTTATAGTCTCTTTTCTTTAACCAACTAGCTATCGATAACCTAAGAGATGGCTATAAGTAAAATAAAATAAAATAAAATAAAATAAAATAAACACATGTAGATGATGGCTAGTGAAACTAGCGTGGACTGCGTCGGTGTTTCTAATGAACAAGTTATCGTAGATTTATAAGTTTAACACCGTAGTGAAAATCTATTTTCACTACGGTGTTAAACTTATAAATCTACGATAACTTGTTAAAATAAACACAAATTGCTTGGTTCTTTCTTCAGAATTATAAAAGAGACACACTATAGCTAACTTGTTGTAGTATCCTATTTTCATTTAAGTTTCTCAAAAAAGTATCTAAATGGAAAGATTTGACTCGAATAAGACCTGTTTGAAGTTCATCCTCGTTTCCATGCTGACTAGGGCTTAGATGAGGAAACCTTAGTATTTTAATAAGTTTCTTACAATTTGTGGTTTTGAATGGATTTTTGTAGCGGGAATCGCAAGAATATGGCTCACACAATATCTTCGGCCACAAAAGGTGGTAGTGGAGCCAATATCGCCATAACAGGAATTGAAAATTGTTAGAGTTGAAACAATCCTATCTTTTGTAAATAATTGTCACGTGACATGTCATGTGATAGCTGCGAGCGTTGTTTGTAATTATCAGTAGTTTTCGAGATATTTTGATGAAAGAGGTAGATCCTAGAGGGCGAATATTATTTCAGCCTCACTTTCATGCTAAATGCCATATTTGGGCAAATAACCCCCTTTATCTTGTCCATTGCACCACATTGTCGGACCACATAGTACCTAGTCTTGAAGTACGCATATTTCACTATAATAATACGTTGCCAGACCTTTTCTGTAGGCTGGGTTGAACCAACGTCTTAAAAAGCCCTTTTCAGCGCCTGGCTCCTGGATTACAATGGCGTTTCATCACCAACGATCCTGACAATCTGTAGATGATGGCTACTAAACAATAGCGTGGACTGCTTCGGTCTAATGAAACAGTTGTCGTAGATTCATAAGTTATACACCGTAGTGAAAATACGTTTCGGATCAAATTTGATTGACTGCGACGAAGGACTAACGTCCGGAACGTCAGCTCCTATTTTCATTACGGTGTATAACTTATAAATCTACGACAACTTTGACATATAATCTGTTAAGAGTATTTTTCAAGAAGGAAACGAATAGTATAAGTAACTATAATGGAGGGAACGCAACAGGCTATACAGCCTTAGACAGAGCAATGACAAGTGCCTTCATAGGTAAATATGATAACGATATGAATGAGGACCGTGTCGCACTTTTTAAAATACATAGACTAAAATTAATGTAACGAGGAATTCCCCGGAGAGGTCAGAAATTAACTGTTCCAAATATACTTCCAAGGGTATTTAGCCCAGAATAGCCTTATTCATAAGCACTACATGTACACCTTACTGTTATTTCTAGCCTGTGTAAATATGACAGGCTTCTCAGTTGCACAGTGCTTTCTTCTTTGCACGAAATCCTATTCAGGGAATAAATCATTTATTAATTACTTGCATTGCAAATATTCACATAATACCGTTTACGTCATAGTTCTTAGATTATGCCAAGATTAAAATGCCTCAAACAAAAACATACATACATACATTTATTGAGGCTCCTTTTTACAAGGCTTTTCAGCAACAATATAGATAAATATAATATAACACTAATATAAATGATACTATTAAAAGAATATAAATTATAAGAATATAAATATAAGTATATACAATTATAATCAATATGTAAATTAAACTACTTTATTGAAACTAATTAATTAAAAAGTCGTTTTCTAAAAAGTTTAGAGTCATTTATATATTTTAAGTCTTTCTGGAGACCGTTCCAAAATTTAGCTCCGCGGAACGCGAAAGAACGTTGACCCGTAGCTAGTCTACATTTGGGCAGATTCAGATCCCCATTGAATCTGGTCGATCTAGTGTGGATTTGAGATCTATATATAAACTTCTGAGTGAGGTAATTAGGTGTTTGATTGTGAAGGCATTTATGTACCATTACACAATCATTGAAAAATAACTTATCTTCTATATTAGTTGTGGTTACATTTAGACCTTTTCCCGTGGTAAAAGGCTTAAATCCCTCGGTAAACCGATTTTTGTAGTGTAACCGACATTTCCCGTGGTAAATATACCGCGGTGAATCACCATATATACATCAAAAAGAACAGAAGAACCGACCGTGACATTTACCTAACTAAAGAACTGGGTCTTTCTCCGTCCCAAGATAAAGCGACCAATCAGATTGCTTTGTGAGGTTAATCCCGGAAACTGCATGCTGTGAGTACTGAGTTGAGTTAAAACACATCGTGTAAAACGAGAAACTCGTACGCGTGTAACTTCGAGCATCATGGCAGGATTTTATGACTCGCAGTGAGTATTTTAATGATCATTTAAAATTCAGTTTCAGTATTTAAATAAGGGGAAATTTTTTTTAGGAGTTCTGGAGATGGTCTTCACAATGGTTATTTATTTCAACGCCAGAGAATGAACCGCGTGGCTCAACATGGTACGTACGGCACATTTCCCAGCCAGTCTAATACAGTGCATTTTGCAGGTCAAGAACCATATTACCCGCCAGCTTCTACAGGACAATTTGTTTTTGTGCCCTCTGGATCTCCACCACCGGGCATGCCCTTGACTGAAGACCAACCGAGTACATCAGACGCCACATCAAAAGGTGAATCTGCATCCAAAACAGCAGGAAAGCGTTGGGAAGATTTAGAGGTGAAGCTCCTAATAGAAGCTTACAAGGAGAATCATGATCGCCTAAAAAGCGCAAAGAGTAGTCGCGGGAAGAAAAGTGCTTGGGAAATTATTTATGACGATTACATTCAGCTTTGCAATGATGCCAAAATCAAAACCACTAAGACCTTAGTCCAGGCCAAAGAAAAATGGAGGGCGCTCTTTGATAAGTACAAGGCCGTCTGTGACAACAACCAAAGGACGGGACGTGGAAGAATGGATTTCGAATACTTTGAAGCCATAGATGAATTTATGGGGCAGTCGGACAAGTTCGTGAAAGAAACTGCAATTATTAATGATCAGGATGATACAAACGAGGAGGACAGTCCGGGGGACACTAGTTCTGAAGTAGCAGATGAAACAGATGGCAAGCAAGAGAAGAAACAAACCAAGAAGTCGGATGACAGTATTGAGCGCCCAAAGAAAAGGAAGAAGACAAAGGAGGAGAAGGGAAAGGAAGAAAGTGAAAAACTGATGGAATTGTTGCAAACGCAGCAAGAAGCCCTTCAAAAGTCAGAAGAAAATGATAGGAAAGCGCTAGAATCACTGCTTCAGTTCCAAAATGATGCTGAAAGGAGGCACCAAGAGTTTATGGTATCCGTACTAGGGAAGTTAGGAGATATCTTCTCAAAAAAATAGGTTTGAACTGTTATGTTTTGAGTAGAGGAATTTATTGTTACTGTTTCATTTACATGCTCGTATTTCACGAGTAGTGGATGCTTAATTTTCAATCATAAAGCTTTTGTATTTGATATAATTGAACTGAACATAAAGATAAGTACGACCTCTAGTAATGAACGAACATTAGATAAAACGAACAAAATTGTTTGCACAAAATTGCATTGATATTTTCTACATACGAAATAAATTAAATTCTAAATAATAATTACTAGCCTCAATTAATCCACTACAGCTTGTACAATATTATTAGCAGCACGAGAGGGGGGTCTATCATCGGCATCATCATCACTATCATCATCTTCATCATCACTACCATCGTTGTACTGGTCTCCTCTCAAAATACAAATGTTGTGTAGCACACAGCATGCAAATATCGTATCAGGAACTCGGTCTGACTGCTCATCTAGCCTTTTCTGTAGGACTCGCCATCGAGTTTTCGTAGAACCAAAGGCATGTTCAGACACTACTCTTGCTTTAGAAAGCTCTTTGTTGAAATATCTTTGGTGTTGATCGAGTGTACCATTGTCTTTAAAGGGCCTAAGTAACCAAGTTTTTAATGGATACGCAGAGTCGCCAACGATAAGTGGACGAATGACGGTACCATTTACATCTAGTGTTGGCTCCATGAGGATATCCTCGTTCTCTGCTGCGTCAAACAGCTCTGTTAATCTCAAAACTCTAGCATCATGCATGCTCCCAGGGTATCCCGTAGAAACAGACAAGTAGAGTTGGGAGGAATCTACAACTCCTTGGACAACATAACTATAAAAATGCTTGCGGTTAAAATAGTCCTCGTGATTTGTCTTTGGAGCTTTGATTGGGATATGACTACCATCAACAGCTGCCATGACATTGGGGACTTCACTCTTGTGTGAAAAGCCTTCATTTTTTTTTGAACCTCAGCTCTGGAAGTTGGAAATTTTATACACTCGTTCTTCAGGCGACATAGTTCTTGTACAAATTCATGTGTGCAATATACTGCTGAGGCCTTTGAAAGCCCCATCATCAAACCCCAAGAACGATAGCACTCTCCTGTAGCTAGTCTCCATAAACTTACTGCCACCCTCTTCTCTACTACGATCGGGTTTCGTAGCCTCGTATTTTGTCGGTGAATTGCTGGTCCGACTAGCTGGCAGATATATTCAAAAGTCTCTCTTGATACACGGAAGTTTTCTTTCCACCAGTAATCGAGGGCACCGTTATTTAGGAGTTCTTGGAACCAATTCTGCGGCCGGGGAAGTACCCAAACGCTTCTTGGGGCTCTTGTAAGTTGTCGATTTCGTTGATGAATTATTAGCTGGACTTCCAACATACAAAGAAAATTATACATTTGACGTATACGCAATGACCTCCTTATTAAGTAATACGGAATAGGTAGGTATGAAGTGGACGGTCGGCGAGAAAAGAGTAGCAACAGAAAAGAAATCTTGCCTGCTGAATCTCGAGAGAGATCCATGACTGTATTCGCGGCAAAGCATTTGTTTTGCGCGCCAAATGTTAAGGTCAACCGGTCAATGTTTCACCGTGGGGAATTGGTCTGATGTAACCACTGTCAACGAGATAAGTTAAATCCCAAGGTAATTCGACCTAGGCAAATTTACCATGGTAATCCAATTCCAAGGTCTAAGTGTAACCGCAACTATTAAGCCACTAGAGAGACTTAATCCCTTTGGATATGTGATCATATTTCCTGAGGCCAAGGACTATCCTTGCCGCGTATTTTTGCACCAGTTGCAGTTTGGCTTTATTTGCCCTAGTGGTATTGCTCCATATTGTAGAGCATTAGAATAATTTAGTAAATATAAATGAGTTCATGAGTAATAATATTGTCTTTCTGTCTAATAAGAGTTTAATTCTATTGATTCTATTTAGTTTAAAAAAAACAGTTTGAAACAGTTTTTGTTGTATGTTCGTTGTAACTTAGGCAACTATCGACGATAAGTCTTTAGCGACAGGAACGGCTTCGATCTCTTTTCCTAACAGTGTTGCTTTGAGTGATGGTAACGTTTTTGTGAGCTGCGGTACACCAATAGTTAGTATTTTTGTCTTATCTGGGTTGATGAGAAGCGAGTTCATGCAGCACCACTTTGCAATTTCTTTCAGATCTTCATTTAGAGCAGGGATAGCTTTGTCGATTTCTTTCGAGGGTAAGGCAAGAAAAAGCTTCGTATCGTCGACATAACTCATTACTTGACAATGCTTTGGGATAGATAGAAGCTCATTGACATATAGAGTAAACAGAACTGGTGAGAGAATTGTCCCTTGAGGTACGCCAAAGATAAGAGAGCGAGCGTCAGATAAAGTATTGTCTATCCTCACCACTTGTTTCCGATGGGACAAGTAGCTCTCAAATCCATGCCATAGCAGTGTTAGAAGTTCCCATACTTTGAAGCTTTGACAGGAGAATGTCGTGTCGAATACTATCAAAGGCTTTTGACATGTCTAGTAGTGCAATGATTGACACATTTTTATCATCCATGTTTTTTAAAATTTCATCTGTAAAGTAGAGGAGGGCAGTTTTAGTGGAATGGTGTTTTCTGTTGCCACTCTGAAGATGGGATATTATTTGGTTTTCTTCTAAGAACTCGGTTAATTGTGAGTGTGCGGCTCTTTCACAGACTTTAGTCAAGCATCACTGCAGCAATGAATTCATATCGCACCCGCATAAGGAATCAATTGGAGGTATACTCAATCTGCATGTACCTCCTAAAGTAGTTAAATAATGATCACTTACTTTTATGCTATAGTCAAGGCTCCTTCAATTGACTGTTCGAAACTGCTGCTATCCTAATATCCCAACAAAAAACCTTCCATAACCAATATATTTCATTTTATGGACATCCAATGTAAGCCATTTTCATTTATGACAATCATGCCATAACATTTTCTTATTTTCAGGTCAAAGAAAAAAGAATGAATAAGCTAGGCAGCATCAATTTTTTTGTCTTGTCTTGGTTTGCACACATATTTGTTAATTATATCTTCCCAAGGTGCATATATATAATTACATGTTTTACCAGGGTAAGCTCGTCAGCCAACAGCTGTTATCAAGGAGCGCCCTGGGGGCAACAAAAATTAGCAACAAAATAATAAGATAATTAAATATATATATACTGTAAAATACTAAAATGTTAGTAAAAATCTATACAATTCATTAAAACATTTAAAAAATATCTTTGAGATTAGACATAAATAATAATAAAGAATTAATCTCTTTAAGAGAGCTAGGTAGGCTATTGTAAATAATAGCTCCGGTATAATCTTTGCATGTTTCCAGTCAAGAGGAATTTGTTGTGTTCTGATGGAAAGATTTATAATAGACGTAACAGCTGCACTAATGTACACAGCTCCATCTTTTAACAATCGTGATGGAAGACCATCAAGCCCAGTCGCTTTGTTTGTCTTTAACTGCAAGAGTTGTTTACAGACAAAGCCGATATTAACTTCACTCAAGTGGAACTTTTGATTAGTAGATCTGCTAAGGGGAAAGAAGATTGTTGACGAATGATTTCTATTCACGCCTGATATCCGAGCTTTTACATCTGTGAAAAATTTACAAAAACTGTTAGAGATGCATTCTTTATCCGTGATAGTTTGACCATTGATCTTTAGTTGATTGATTGCATCTGCTTTTGGAGATTTACTCGGGAGGATTTTTTTAACTGCTTTCAGTAATATTTTGGTTAAGAATCATTTTTATTGGAGTTAAATATAATTTTCATTTATATGCTTCATGCAGACTATACAAAATATTGCACCAGTTAGTATTGCTATATTATACAGCTAAGAAAATACTATTTAAATTAAAGTTCAGTGTGCCTTTATTGATGATCGATGCTATTTATCACGGTATAATTTAATAAACCTTTTTTATTATAACGACCCTTACAGAATGGTGACATGTTGAAAACATGTTGTTGGGACATGTTTTAAACATGTTTTAATACATATTTTAGACATGTTAAAAATATGCAATGCAGCATGTTTTTAACATGGTGAAAGCATATTAAAAACACTATATTTTTCGAACACCAAAAATATGTTTTTAACATGCCATTTAAGAAGATATTTTTAACATGTTATTTGAGACATGTTTTAAATATTACTGAAAGCTGTTATAAATATGAAAGCTGTGAGCAACATGTTTTATTTTGCATTAGAAAATTGTAATTCGTTATAATAAAAAGGTTTATTAAATAATACCGTAATAAATAGCATAAAATGGTATTACAATCAAGATTAATTAAATCGAATATAGAATTAAAAAGCATTTTAAGAAATGATGAATTATTTTCATCAATTGATCATCAATAAAGGCACACTGAACTTAAAGGTAAAATAGTACTTCCTTAGGTGTATAATATTTAGCTATACTAATTGGTGCAATATTTTGTATAGTCTGCATGAGATATATAAATGAAAATATTATTTAACTCCAATAAAAATGTGCGGTTCATTACTCCATGATATATTCTTATTAACCAAAATATTATGCACCTTGGGAAGATCTATTTTAACAAATATGTGTGCAATCAATTAGCAATAAGACAAAAACTGATGCTGCCGATAGCCTATTTATTCTTGTTTTCTTTGACCTGAAAATAGGAAAATGATATGACTTACATTGAATGTCCATAAAATTAAATATCTTTG
Organism: Actinia equina; assembly: GCA_011057435.1. NCBI lineage: Eukaryota > Metazoa > Cnidaria > Anthozoa > Actiniaria > Actiniidae > Actinia > Actinia equina. Next base: position 89,378 of record WHPX01001069.1, on the reverse strand, counting down.
TTATGGAAGGGACTTTTGTTGAGATATTAGGATAGCAGCAGTTTCGAACAGTCAAATGAAGGAGCCTTGACTATAGCATAAAAGTAAGTAACCATTATTTAACTACTTTAGGATCGAGGTACATCCAGATTTAGTATACCTTCAATTGATTCCTTTTGCGGGTGCAATATGAATTTATTGCCGCAGTGATGCTTGATGTTTTAGGTTGAGGCATCTTAACCTTGGCATAACCTATTAGAATTATGAAGTAAACATTATTATTTGAATATTTGCAATACAAAGAATCAATAAATGGTTTATTCCTTGAATAGGATTTTGTGCAAAGAAGAATTAAAGCACTGTGCAACTGAGAAGACTGTCATATTTACCTAGGCTAGAAATAATGGCAAGTTGTACATGTATAGTGATTATGAATGAGGCTATTCCGGGCGAAATACCCTTGGAAATATATTTGAAACAGTTAATTTCTGACCTCTCCGGGGAATTCTTCGTTACATTATTTCTAGTCTATGTATTTCATATAGTGCTACACGGTCCTCATATTCACATCGTTATCATATTTACCTATGATGGCACTTGTTATTGCTCTGTCTAAGGCTTTAAAGCCTATTGTGCCCCCTCCATTATAGTTACTGAGACGTATTGTTTCCTTCTTAAAAAATACTCTTAACAAATTATATGTCAAGATCGTTGGTGATGAAACGCCATTGCCTGCTGTGGCCAATTTTGAGGGACTTAGGAAAACATTACTACCAGGAACTAATGGCACAAGCTGTAAAATTAAAAAGCAACAAAACCACTAAGTTTATCAATCATCATACATTGACTTATGCATACACAAATATTATACCATGACCGAGCATAAATAAATAGCATTTAAAAAATTAAGAAATAAAAAAATGAAATTAGAACTTGAAGAAGCTACATACATTTAGTTTCCGAGCAATATCGGAATCCGCGTATTCACCTGGCACACCAGCTGGGTCATTAGCTGTCTCGGTCTTGTTACTCGCTGTATCTCCATCGGCAATTGAAATCACTAAAAAAATAATCATCATAATCATATCATAATGAATAGTAGTTAAAGATTCAAAGCAACAGCTGTATCACTTGTCACATGCATTTTAAGATTAATACAGCATCTGTATATGTATTACACTTAATTAAGTTCTACTTTCAATATTCTACCTTTTGGCAATTCCTTGTTCTTGAGTTTTGGAGCTTTCAAGGTCTGCCTTAACTTGAGTAGCTCCTCTTTCAAATATTGGTTTTCTCTCTGTATTTTTCCCAAGTTCAATGAAGCCATATTTTCACCAACGAAGGGGACCTCTACTTCATCATTACCATAATCATCATCATCATCGCTGCTGCTTTCATCAAGCACCCAGCTAGCTTTTCTTTTGAAGGCCGGTTGTCCGATTTGTCTCTTTCTGTCTTAAGCCTCTGCGTTAATGTGAGATGCCATGCTTTTCTTTTTGAAGAGTTGAGCACTACCAATAGCTTTTTTTTAGCAGCTTTCGTTTTTTTGCTAGTTTCTCTAGTGCGCTTAAGGTAGGCCTGGTATTCTTGCTCTTCTACGTCGGTATCTTCTTCCTCCATTAACTGCAGATTTACATGACTCTTCCTTTTTACAGCAGTGCGGTCTTTTACTTTAGGCAGGTCAGTTTGCTGTGAAATTTTTCTCGGTATGTCTGTGGATACAGGTATAGTGCTTATTGTCTTCAACCATTTAAACAGATCAAAGTCCTGGTTTTTTGCTCTTGCTCCCTTTTCTTGCTTAACTATCTTTGATTTTAATTTTTGTAGCCGATCTTTATCATCTGAAAAAAAAGTGTCGTGTTCAGATTAAGTAAGCATTTAGTTTTGAAATCAACTGTAGTAAAAAAAACAACAAACAAATAAACAAACAAAAAAGGAAAGAAAAATTCTGAATTACTAACAGTAATTGTCAGGCCTCGATCGTATTTTGGGATATTATAGACATCCCGGTACATTGTTATGTTGAGTTAAAATGCTTAGGAATAGCCTTTTTAATCTGCAGCGGGAATTAGAAATACACATACCGTCTTTCTTGACGATTACGGCTGGGTAAAACATCTTGTTCGGCTTCCACAGAGCGGTACAAAGTCTTCCTGAAGTGGCATCATCTTGGATACGTATGTCTTTAGATTCTACTACGCTGTATATTCCATCTTTTACATATTTAACTAAGACATAAACTATAAAAGAAAGTTAAAAAAAAACCTGGTGTAATAGTTAACGGAAAGCTGTGTTTGTTTTATCTGGAAGTTAGAACTTATATGTAGGAAGTATGCATTGTCGAAAAGACCGAAAAAATCCACTTTGAACCGCTACCTGCAGTCACAAGAAAAGGTAGGGCTGCCTTTATAAAAAATCATAAATATTATTATTCAAACAGACATTATCAGTTTCAGTTCGCTGGTACAAGGGCGCTAGGGCAAAAATTGGTGTTTTTTTAGCCGTTAGACTCTGTTATATTGGTGTTTTTTAAACGTTAGAAACTGTTTAAACTGATACCTATCTGTACTGCTATGTGCTGGCTTGATTTGTTCAGTTTTCCCGTCTATATACGCCAAAAATACTGCTGTGACCAACGGTTCAATTGTACATAACGAACTACTGTATCCTGCCTCGTGACTGCTTACGTAAGCGTACGCGTCGGTTAATAAGTTAATAAGTTAATCCAAATCCCCTAGAATAACCAAGAATGAACAGGGGTAGGAAAGGAAAGGCCAATCTATTGTTCTCTCGTCTGCTCGTATAATAGGATTAAAGTGAAAGGTACGGTGGCAATTTGTTTACTCAGCGATGACAGACGTGTAACCAACGAAACCTAACGAACCAACTTCGGATCTAGCCGAACTGACCTCGGCCACTGGCAAACTCGAGCCCCGACTTACTTGTTAAATTAGAAACAGTTTTAAAAAGCAGTTCCATTCAAACTGATATCCAAAAACTCCAAGAATCATTAATAACAATTGTACCTTCTCTTAGTATTATGGCTGTCCGCTGTATAAGTAATTCCTAGTAAACGCGATTGCTGCGGAATACAATTTTGCATCTCGAGCGAATGGATTCTAACGGTCGTGTGCATAAGGTTGGGATTTCCAAACAGATATTGGATTAGCGCTTGTACTTATGTGTGGATCCTATTTCAAAATTAGTACCATATGTCTGGAATCTTTTCGATACAAAGAATGTCTTAAAAATAACTTTTATTATATTATTGGTAATCGTTCAAAATTATCAAGAACGTCCTGGAAACCGAAATATCAATTACAACGCGGATTAGAGAAGCACTATCTAACACAATACGTGAACGTTGTAAAAGGTCACGGCCAGGGACTGTCATCGGATAAGTTTGTTTGGGCCACAATTTAGTTTTCGAGTTTGGCCGAGGCCAGTTCGGCTAGATCCGAAGCTGGTTCGTTAGGTTTCGTTGGTTGCACGTCTGTCATCGCTGAGTAAACAAATTGCCACCGTACCTTTCACTTTAATCCTATTATACGAGCAGACGAGAGAACAATAGATTGGCCTTTCCTTTCCTACCCCTGTTCATTCTTGGTTATTTTAGGGGATTTGGATTAACTTATTAACTTATTAACCGACGCGTTCGCTTACGTAAGCGGTCACGAGGCAGGTATAGGATACAGTAGTTCGTTATGTACGATTGAACCGTTGGTCACAGCAATATTTTGGCGTATATAGACGGGAAAACTGAACAAATCAAGCCAGCACATAGCAGTACAGATACGTAACAGTTTAAACAGTTTCTAACGTTTAAAAAACACCAATATAACAGAGTCTAACGACAAAAAAAATCACCAATTTTTGCCCTAGCGCCCTTGGCTGGTATAGTAAAAAAGACCGTTTTTTGTTTGTTATTTTAGAGATAAAACGCTACTGTGAGGGAAATCTGTCAGGCTAGCTGACACGGTCTTCTAGTGAGTGTTTGTATTATAAATTACCCTAAAAATTTATCTGTTATAGTCTTACCTTTTTCTGACAACTTTTCTGGTGGTTTGGGGCACCTTTTTCCAGACATTCCAGACGTTGTTCAACTAAAAAGTGATAACTACTAGTATTTTTTTTCAAAGAAACTGTGAATGAAGGACAGAATGAAGTGAATCCAGGCCACAGAAAAAATGCATAATTTTCTTGAGGGGTCTTGAGGCGGGAAAAATAAGACGGAAAGAGCGGGAACTTGAGTTGAAAGAAACGATCATTATGATTCTTTATTATATGACGATGCCCCTATAACAGTTGGAAGCAGTATGCTCTTAACTATAACTTTTGCTTTGTCTCATAAACTCACTGGAGAGGCTCTTACTGACTTACTTTCCTTGCTAGCCTGTCACTGCAAAACTCCTAATCTCTGCACACTCAGTGTAAGGATGTTCAAGAAGCATTTTGAGAATCTTAAGAGTCCTCTCATGTGTCATTATTACTGTAAGTTCTGCTTTGCGTTGAAAGTCGATGTAAACACTTTGCAGTGTAGAGAATGTTTATTACGCATGGACAAAGAACAGGAATCGAAAACCTTCTTCATCGAAAGCCCAATAGCAGAACAGTTAAAAACTTTGCTTTCAAGTAAGTGCAAATTTTACCATGCATTCTTCTATACAGTTTGGAGAAAATCTATCCAACTAGAAATAGCTGCGTGAGGAAAATGGGTGGGGTATGACAGATTTCCTCTAAAATCTCAAGTAGAAAAAAATACAAAACTTCTGATAAAACTTCAGAATTTTTAACATGGGTTAAAGGGCTATAACATTCAAGTAATGGTACCGAAAAACTGCAGTCACTGGCATTCATACCAATGTCAATTTTAAGCCAACCCACTGTTCCACTGCTCATAATATCAATTTGGAATTTTTTTCTTCTAGGAAATGGTTTTTATGAGTTAATGTCATACCCTGAAAAGAGAATAAAGAAACAAGACAGCAACATAGAAGACATTTTGGATGGTACAGAATATAAGAAACTAAAAGCAAAAGGAGGCTTTCTTTCATTTAAGAACCACTTTTCCTTTATGTTCAACACCGATGGGGTTGCAATATTTCGTTCATCAGCTTTTTCAATTTGGCCTGTATATCTTCAATTGAATGAACTGCCTCCACATCTAAGGTAAATTTGTTCCACCCTAATCTTTGTTTAGTCTGACTCTGCTTCACTTTAAAATATATTATTTAACTAAATATAGTGCTGAATAGCTGAATATGTGTTGTTTTCTATTGTTCATTGGTAGTGTCATTCGAATCTTCTAAATGTTATTAACTGTGTACTGTTTCATGCATTTCGCACTCAACTGCACTGCACTGTATAAATGCACTCATTACCCTACTACACTCATCTACACTCCACTTCACTGACTCATGCACTACTCTTATCTTGATCTACTTTCTAGCTATATTCTAATTTTGGATTTCATAGGTCCAACTCAAGTAATATCATTTTTGCCGGACTGTGGTTTGGAGAAAAGAAGCCTTACATGAACACTTTCCTACAACCATTTAAAGAGTCGTTAATGAATTTGCAGTCTTAAGGTACAGTATGTTTATTCAAAATGAGTAAAGTAAGAATAAGCGATCACGGTTAATATTTTTTGCGGTCTTAGAGTTCTAATTTCAGTTAGGAATAATTCAATTTTAAAACAAAATTTGCTATATTCTCCTAGCGTGTGTGTGTTCTGTTGGTTCCATAACCGGCTTTAATTTTTCTGTTCATTCAAATTTAAAACATTGAATATACATATTTGAATAATTTGGTCAGGGAAAAAATTACTGTACTTTTTTGTCTGCAGGGAAAAGTCAAGGAATTTAAATGTGACTGAATTATTGTGGCCTAGAAATTATAGGCTTATTATATAATTATGCTTTTCATGTTTGATACTAACTATGAATATTAACACAGGATTGAGAGTAACTACGAAGTGCAATGAAATTGAAAGCACAGTAAACATGAAGTTCATGCTTTTAAGTGGTACTTTTGACCTGCCTGCCAAGTGTATGGTGCAGGAGTTTAACCAGTTTAATGCTTTTTATGGGTGTTCTGTTTGTGGGAAACCTGGCTGTACTTGTCCAACCTCTGAAAAAGGGCACACTCATACTTATCCCATGACAGTTGAAGAATATGAGCTTCCAAGTGCGCACCCACATTTAAGAACCATAGAGTCAACCACCAGATATGCAAGAAAGGCTGTGAGACAGAAAAAGCCGGTATCAATAATTAAACATGACAGGTTTTTAAATAGTTAAATTTTACTTATGAGTTGGACCCTATCTCTCATGGTCTAAACAAAGTTAAGCAGACATTAACTAAGCCTTTGACTTTATGCATTGACTGTTGATTTTTTTGGACCATGATAAAGAAACTCGGCTTATTTGTTCAAAATTTGTATGCAATGTCCCATACATCGGTAAAATATTTGAATATGAAAATTTGTTGTAATCTTTTAATTATTAGTAAAAAAGATTGAATTAACTGATTTGCTTAAATACCTTGTGCTTCAGGTGTCAAGGGTTTTTCCATCGTGCATGACTTAAAGGGCTTCAACATCATTAGGGGTGTTGCAGTCGACTACATGCATTGTGTGTTGCTTGGAGTTGTGAAAATGTTGATACATCTTTGGTTTGATAATGGTCAAAAGGGTCAACCTTATTTTTGTGGCAAAAATATAGACCAGGCAGAAGAAAGATTGTTATCCATCAAACCAACCTCAAACATTACACGCACACCAAGAAGCATAGGAGAACATCGAAAATATTGGAAAGGTAAGTAGGTAGAGGTTATCAACTTTCCAATTATTTTCTTAATTGTTGGAAAGGCCATGTTGAAACAAAACTAACTACACTGTCAGTAAAAATTTTATATTTCATACGTAATGTGACTCCATGCTGTACAATTAAGAAATACAGTGATTATTTTTCAATTGGACAGTATGGAGTTCTATTACATATCAATAAACCATGACTTGTCCTCCTCTATCATATTTAATGACCTAAATGACTTGAGGTGCAGTTGATAGGATACTGTATTTCATGCCGATAATAACGCTACATTATATTCAGATAGTCATAAATTATAATTATATATATAGCCATACAGTATTTAGTTTTTTTTTCCAGTTTTTTGTCTCCCCAATTAGTATGGCGCTTGTGCCCCGCTAGAAGAATTCGAGACATTTATAAAGTTATTATTATTATTTATGAGCAGTCACGTCTCTGTTGTTATGAGCCTTTTTATGTCAAATGGTGAATTTCATGTTCTAGTAAACATGTTGGAGATTGGGAGGATATTGCATGACCAAGAAAATTCATGTAAAATTAAAAGAAAATTTTTTTCCATTTCACTTACTAATGATTTGTTGTGACCTAATCTTTTTTTGCAATAATTTAGTTAATGATTTTGAACTTCTTGCCTTTTATAATAAAAGCTTCAGAGCTACGAGCATGGCTCATCTAATATTCAGGACCTGTTATGTCAAGCATCTTGCCCAAGAGATATCTAAAACACTACATGTGTCTTCTGAGAGGAATCTACCTCCTCCTGAAAGATTCTATTTCAAAAGATGATCTGGCAGAGGCATCTAATTTGCTGTCCACATTTGTCTTCTACATGGACATTTTTTTATGATGTCTTAGCTGCCAGAATCTATTTGAGAATGATGCTTAATTGAACTACAATTACTTCATTTTTATGTAAATGATAATATTGAATATGAACTGTGTTTTGCTAAATTCAGATGAAAGGTACTGCACTGCAAACATACATGATCTCCTACATCTCACAGAGTCAGTTATATGGCTGGGTCCCCTTTGGGCTACTTCCTGCTTTCCATTGGAGTCTCTTAATGGTGACACAAATAAATTATTCCATGGAACTCAACACATTGCTGAACAGGTAATGAATTCAAATGGAATTTGGATGTTAAATTGAGAGAGGGAGGAAATTACCATGAAAAACTAAATGAAAACCTCTTGAAGCACTAGGGGTGACCATTCAGTACAAACAATTAATTCTAATATGTGCAGTATGAATAAAGTGCAGGAATCAAACCCACACTAGCCTAGTACATCATTGGTGCTGAAACTCTCAAACTTACATAAACATTATTCAAATTACTATTTTTTTTCCCCTGAATTATTTAAGATTTTTTCTGCGGTGGCAATAATTCAAGGGATCTCTGCTTTGTCAAACAAGATTCCTCCAGATTCTCCAGCTGACACCTTGTTTAATAAAATGACACATAAGTTAGAATCCAAGTAAGTTTTAAAGATTTCAGTAAAAATATGCTTTCTGTTTAGGGACGTCAGCAGAGGTTGATCAAAGAATGTTCCAATTTGTGATAGTTTATGCATAAGCAACTGAAATTTCACAAGCCATCTTATTGGGCTGTTATTTTGAAGCTTCAAAGGCAAGATGAAACCCATTCAGTAATGAACTTTAACCAAGAGGAATCAGAGCTTCCTATTAGAGTATACCATCCAGAAATTTGTCTGGTTAAACCCTGCTCAGTCATTGAGGTTGTCCTTATATCTAAGATATTGGATGTACTGATGTATATTAATTTTGATCATAATGCTTATGTTTGCAACTCGCCAAACAGAATAGAAAAGGACTGAAACTATGTTTAAATTATTTTAACATCCCATGCTTTTACAATGCGAAATGATTTCTTAATGTTTTCAGGAGATGCCACCTCTAAGATGAATAATAATGATCAATTTACACTTTTGTTGACATATTAAATGCCAGAGCCCTCTTTTATAACAAATTATTTTTTGATTTCAGAATACAGCTTATAAAAATGAAACACTTTAAGACATTTATTAATTTCTTAATAAGTTTGATTTATTAATTAATTAATGTCAGAGGTTCATCATGTTTTAATACATATTAAAAATATGTTGACATGCAATATTGCAATTATGCAATAGACCAACATGATTTAAACATCTTTAATAAACATGTTGTCATTTTGTTGCACTCAATAAAACATGTAAAAAATATGTTTCATATTTGTTTTTAAACCCTAGTACATATTTAATAGTCAAAGATATAGAAGTAAGTTATAGTGCTTGGGAACGAGGTTATTCAGGGCGAAAGCCCTTGGAATTAAATTCGGAAAAATTAATTTCCGACCTCGCTGGGATTCGAACCCACGACCTTCGGAATTGTACTACCGATGCTCTTCCAGCTGAGCTAGAGGTCAGACTGAGAGCAGGCCGGGGTGAAATAGATGTTAGGTCGCGGTAATTATGATTCAAAGAAGAGAGTATATGGGCCGCGTGGCACTAATGCAATAGTCAAAGATATAGAAGTAAGTTATAGTGCTTGGGAACGAGGTTATTCAGGGCGAAAGCCCTTGGAATTAAATTCGGAAAAATTAATTTCCGACCTCGCTGGGATTCGAACCCACGACCTTCGGAACTGTACTACCGATGCTCTTCCAGCTGAGCTAGAGGTCAGACTGAGAGCAGGCCGGGGTGAAATAGATGTTAGGTCGCGGTAATTATGATTCAAAGAAGAGAGTATATGGGCCGCGTGGCACTAATGCAATAGTCAAAGATATAGAAGTAAGTTATAGTGCTTGGGAACGAGGTTATTCAGGGCGAAAGCCCTTGGAATTAAATTCGGAAAAATTAATTTCCGACCTCGCTGGGATTCGAACCCACGACCTTCGGAACTGTACTACCGATGCTCTTCCAGCTGAGCTAGAGGTCAGACTGAGAGCAGGCCGGGGTGAAATAGATGTTAGGTCGCGGTAATTATGATTCAAAGAAGAGAGTATATCTTTGACTATTGCATTAGTGCCACGCGGCCCATATACTCTCTTCTTTGAATCATAATTACCGCGACCTAACATCTATTTCACCCCGGCCTGCTCTCAGTCTGACCTCTAGCTCAGCTGGAAGAGCATCGGTAGTACAGTTCCGAAGGTCGTGGGTTCGAATCCCAGCGAGGTCGGAAATTAATTTTTCCGAATTTAATTCCAAGGGCTTTCGCCCTGAATAACCTCGTTCCCAAGCACTATAACTTACTTCTATATCTTTGACTATTGCATTAGTGCCACGCGGCCCATATACTCTCTACATATTTAATACATGTTTAAACATGTCTTAAACATGTCACCGTTCTGTAAGGGGAATTACTATTTTCTAAATGCAAAATAAAACATGTTGCTCACAGCTTTCATATTTATAACAGCTTTCAGTAATATTTAAAATGTGTCTTAAATAAAAAACGTGTTAAAAACATCTTCTCAAAAGGCATGTTAAAAACATATTTTTGGTGTTCCAAAAATATAGTGCTTTTAATATGCTTTCACCATGTTAAAAACATGCTGCATTGCATATTTTTAACAATAAAATATGAAATAAAATATGTTTTAAAACATGTCCCAACAAAATGTTTTTAACATGTCACCATTCTGTAAGGGCTAAGTTTGCAATGAGTGCTTGTCCGGCCGTTTGTTCTGAGTATGAAAAATAACATCTAGGGCACATAGCTCACTGTTTAGTTTCTTGTTTTGCAGTTTTTATCAATACAAGATTTGTATTTTTGAATGTGTTGAATTGCAACAATTGTTGCAGATTTAACATCATCTTCTTCTTTCTCTTCGTCACTAGATATGATGTGAAGGTCAGTATTATCTGAAGGTAAGAGAGTAAAATATAATGTACTGTATAACATGAATTTTTTCATCTGTTTTCTTCAATGTATAGAAATTGGATGAGTGATGACAATTTCATCTTTCAGAGTTGGTACTCCCATATTATCATGGGTGTTGTTGAACCTCTGCAAGTGCATAAATCTTTAGTTTATGGTGGATCGGTTGCATCCAGTAAAGGACCGTGAATTATTCAATATCTAGTTTTGAATTTTTAATTTATTTTTAAAATGTATTTTATGAATTTTAGAATACTGGTCTGCATGTGGTTCAGGCTTTTAAACCTGATAAAATACTGTAGCTCTTTCATGTGGTTTGTTTTTGTTACTTGCTCCAATTGAATGAAAATATATAAACTGGTTTATCATAATTAGCATTGGTTTCATAGTTTATTATATAAGTTTACTATAGCTTTATGGTTTGGTGTCCTGGTGTAGGCATGGTATAGTATATGATAAAAGTTGTGAATGGATTACCTGAAAATTAGAATTTAAATTGGGAAATAACATACCAGATACTTGTTGTGTTTGTTGAGGCCAGCTTGTTCTTTCCAAAGAGAAACTTGTATAGACGCTGTGGAATCTTTCACTGTTATGTTCTTTAAGTCAATCTGGTTGCTTTTGACTTTCTTTAGTGGACTAACCTAGGAATAGAAATCCATATTGGCCATTAAGGGATATGTAAGAAATAATTATCAAGCATTTTGGAGTAATGTAGATATAATATGCACATGGATTTCTTATTGTAAGATTGTAAAAATGCATAGAATTGAGGATCTGAGTAGGAATACAACATAATGGAGTGATCTGATGGAGTGTGGTAACATGTTTGTTTTTGCATTGTCTAGCATATAGGGTAGGATTGTGAATGGTGCTATCAAGACGAGTTTGTACTATATCACCACAGTAAACGAAAATTGTCTCGATCATAGGGTTGCCAATTATGTAACTATCATTCTTTATGGAATCTCGAAGCTTCTTACAGCAGAATGCCTTTATTGCTCCTGTTTGATCACAAAGAATTAGTTACTCATTGGTTGATGATAATACTTTTGCAATAGTTGTATTGGAGTGGGCTTTTCAGTAACCTGGATGTCTTTGATGGTGTTTTAGAAGGTATTTGGCTTTTCATCATTTTGTAGTAGATAATTCTAAGGTGTATTTCATTGCAAAATTTAAAACAATCTAACATAATCTTCCACTTTTTTTGAGGTACAAACATCTTTTGTTCATTATGCCTTATATGGTGTTGTTTGTACTAAAGCTAGACCACAATGCAACGTTAATCAGACTCAGAGAAGGCCAACTTTTTTTAAAGTAGACATGATGAAACAAGATTAAAGGTTATAGTACTAATAAAATTCCTAAGACATTTTGATGCTTACCTAAATTCTCCACTTCGTTCGAAAATTTTATGGCATTCACCCAGCACAATAGGTGTCTCCCGTTGTTCTTTGCATGTTCTTTGCATTGCAGTACCTTGTTATAGGCTGCAGGTCTTTTCTTGGTGGCATCCCCCATAAGGTATTTAGAAGGTACGTATAACAATCTAGGGATTTCGTCGTCGTTATACCCACCCTTGGACTTTAATTTGAAATTTAATTAAATTAAATTTTTCTTTCGATGAAGGTCCGAGAAAAACTGCTAGAATTCGCTTTTCACTCATGTAATGGACCTGTGATCCCATAAGGGACACGGTCGGACAAACTACAAAAACGAATTTATCATTCCTAAACATTACAGCGGGGACCTGGAAACATGTTACCACTTGATGTGGTGACTGGATTACCACAGTATTTTCTTTCCAAGAAGGCGTCTATCGTTTGCTTTTGAAATTCCTTTAATGATGTGACATCAAATTTGGTAGCATAGTTACTCATTTGGATTCTTCTGTCTTCAGAAGTTAAGGAAGAAGCGATCTCTACTGGAGAAAGGCAGTTTGCGTCATCTACAGAAGCGTATCTTGAGTTAGTAGGAGAAGGACCAATACCATCGATGATGTCCCAGTCCATTTCATCCAAATCGATATCATCCCAATCCTCATCAAAATTATTCCAGTCCTCCTTCGAGTCATTATCATTTTCAAGGGCTGGGACTGGCTTAGTTTGATCTATATCAAACTCTGTAAACTTGGTGCAGCACCTGGCGACTTCGTTCTTGGTACTATAGTCGTGTACGGGTTAAGCAACTACGTCACTTTCGTGGCTCGATCGGGACACGATCGGGACATTTGTTTTTATGAATAAAGCCGTTGATCTTTTGGAAGTCCATCGATCATTTGCTCTACATGCTTCGATTTTCGAAAATCCCTGTGACACTTTGACACTACCGGAAGTCCATCAACTCTTTGCTATAGTTGCCTCGATTTTCGAAAATTCCTGTGCAATTTTAGTTCTCTACACCAGGTGATCTCTAAAATGTGCCAGGCGTCGCGCGAGGTAAGCGAAAAAATCCATCCCGTAGAGCCTTGCGCGCAAAAACTTGTCCCGTCATTGATGATTCGAAGTCCGCCATTGACGTTTGGATGGCGATAAATGAAACTGTTTTGCAGTTAATTAACTATCTTTTAAACATTTTTACAAGCACAGAAGCTTTGAAATACCAAAGAAGACTTATAAACATTTGTTTAATTGCCTAGAAGCACAGTTATTGTGGGCCTATTTTTAGCGATCTCGCATTCTTCCAGCTAAGATTGTAAGATACTTTATTACTAATTTCTCCCCCGGATTGTTTTATATTTTAACTTTGTAAAATTACTTTCTGACGATGAATGTAAAGAGGCTCCTTTATTAAAATTTTTGAGATCATAAGCTGGGTTTTTCTCTTTTATTCTACTCAATCGAAATACATTTCTTAGCGTACCTAGATATACAGTAGTTTTGTTTTTTACTATGTTTTACTTAAAATATAGTTAAAAATTGTTAAAAGTACATAACAATGGTTTATGGATGTATCTGAAGATTTTAAATGTCACTTAGGTGTCACGCATGTGTAAACAGGAAATTGTTTAAATGAGTTGAAATGCAATCATTCGCCCGCTCAATGTCTTTTAAATTCAAAATACATTTAATGACAAAATTATCAACCAAATAAAGGCCTCTGAGGCATTTTTTGATAGAGTTCATGAGTATTTGGCTAGCTAAGTTTCACGTAAAAACGACTTCTTCCGTCTCCTCGCCACGTCCGCCATCTTGTTGTTTTGAAAACAACAAAACGCTAGCAAGTTATCATGGTATGGATTTTTTCTCGCTAACCACAAAATGCGCTCTAATTGGCTAATTCGCTTTCCTTAGATCACCTGGATGTATTTAATGCTGCTTGTGACACTGTGACACTACCGGAAGCGCAGGAAACCCAAGACCTTATTCTTCTTTTATATCACTTGGTCTCGTGATAGCGCCTTTGAATCGCTCTTCGAGTTTCTTCAGGCTTTAACTAGAGAAAATAAAGTCATTGCACGAAATTAAGGAATATTTAGTTCAGCGTACAAAATCGTACGAACAGAGTCCTCATGGGCCACACATAATTGGAAAACAGTATCGTTTTTCTCCCGTAATATTGTGGGATCCATTGCCATTGCTGGTAATTCACAATGTAATCACCATACTCATGTAGATCGATGTGTACATCTTGTTCCAAAGAGACGAAAATGTGGTATTTCGGACAAGAATTTGCCAAAAAAGCTGTATGGTAATGATTGTATTTTTCTGCTTTTAAGTCGTGTGTACCTCTGTTCCAAAGGCCACGAGATGCTTGGTCACGATCCATCCATTGTAGACAATATTCCTCAAATTGATGTGCCTCTTTACCTTTCTCACAAGAGTGGCGTGACTCTTGAACTCGCGAACACTATTGTTTCTTTAGCAAATACAGGAATGACATTCCTGATAAATACAGGAGTACTATAATTGGTATAGGTTGAGAGAAGATAATTTTAAAAAGGCTACCATTAATTTTAGTGAACTGAAACCAGAGGTGCCGGTTAACAATACGGAAAGATTCCCTAACTGTAAAGAATGGATTGAACTACCGTCTGATGACATAATAATGGGCTGTTTTATTTTGCATTTTGAAGAAAATGAAACCTTTTACAAAAAGAATGTGTGGATTTTCAGCAGTTTACAAAGTGCAGATCACAATTTTAAAGTGGCTGCAGCAAATGTTAGCATACGCTTACCAATCAACAAGTGGGTTGAACAGTATGATTCCCTATTCTGTGTGTTAAACGAGTGGTTAATGGACAAGTGGTGGCATGGCAATTAACTATTCGGTAAACCAAGATAACTCCCCGGTTTGTGAGAAATAGGGATTAGTAAGTGGCATTGGCAAAGTAGATGGGGATTTTTCTAGCTTCCTGGTAAAACTGATATTTTCCAAATGCACAGTGCTATTAAGCATGATACTAATACAGGAAACTTAAAGCAAGTTTTGTCCAAAGGTTTGAACTATCTTCTCGTTGAAAAAGAACTAGCAGCTTTACGATTCCAGATTTTTCAATACCCGCTTGATTCATTTAATGTCATGTGCAGTATCCCTCTTCAGTAACACGGAATTATGAAAGATTCAGACCAAAGCTTAAAATATTTGCAACAAATATTGAATATGACTAAATCTGAATATGACTTAAAGCTATGTGGACATCCAGACGATCCTATGAGAGAATAAAGTTTTTTCTTTTCGATATTAATTGGTCTTTATGGCTTATTAAAAGTAAAAAAGTCTTCAAAGGAAGAATATGATGCTGTTATGACAAAAAATGGCCACCTTGGAATTAATGCAGATTCACTAAAAATGGATAGCATAAAACAATTGCGTTTAAGAATAAAAGATGAGAGTACTACAACTTACTACTTCTATACGTTTAAGAATAAGTAAGGAATGGGAACAGAACCCAGAAATGTACCGAAAACTGCTAGTTTCTGAAGATTTCAAATTTCAGATGAAGCATGTAACTTTAAAATTCTTGGACATTTCACTGCTAAGTCAATAACAAATTATATATTTTTTACATTAACAACATTTTATACATAAATAAACATTTAATTGAAGAAAATGGAGAAAAAGAATTACATGTATAAATCCCAGTACAGAAGTATTACAAAGGAATCATACCGGCATATTTACTAAGATAATACTGATTCATTCAAAATGAAATCTTAAGTGTTTGAAGAGGAATTAAATTTTCCCTTCTTTTATTTCTCAAGGGAATAAGAAAATAAATTTTTTGAACACTTGAAATTTTCTAAAAAGGATTTCACTGCAATAGACAATTGATATATATGACATGGAGGTAAGGACAATGAAATATTGAATCATGATTTATTTTCCTTAGCTCATTAGTATATCATCTATGCAGCTATCACATTACATATACAAAGCGAGTCCTAATCTAATAAGTATGCACTTGAAAAAGCTTGATTTCTGTTAAACACGAAGGGTGAGAATGCATTATTTAATTGGCCCTGGATTGTGGTCTCATTTGTACATCATTCTGTGCCTACACACACATCATAACTAAACAAAAAAAACCCAACTTTAATATTGTAAACCAATATTGTCATGCAAAAAAAGAAAAAGAAAAAATACACATAAAACAGATATATGACTTACAATTTTTTCAGGCAAAAGAATGGGGCTTTCTATCAAGAGAGATGTTTGGAGACAGACTGGGCACTGGAGACTATGGACATCTGACCATAGAGCACACTGGCATGCTGTTTAGACGTTTTCGCTCCTTTTCTAACCAAGGTTTTGAGGCTTTACACAGACTTCAAAGACAATTCTATACCCGTGCAACTAACCATGATGCAAAGCTTCCAGGAAAATCATGTAAGTATATATATATTGGTAATATATGTTTTCAATGTTGGTGTCATGACAATAGAGTTAAGTTCATGACTAAGCCTCTGTCTATGTGTAACAATGAACAAACCTTATTATGTATCTCTGTCCAATGCACAAAGACATGGCCCAAGAATCATTTTTCACAAAAACATATACAGCTTTGTGAAATTGTGGGGTTTCTGAATATGTTATCATTATTTTATCATTGCTGTTTCTTTGTTAAGATATTTCAAAAACGGCTCAAACTGGGAGATCCCAGTTACTTTATGTAGATATCACATGATATATTAATGTTGACAATTGCATCATTAGTGCCCCAATTCTATTGCATCTTTCAAGTATTGCGAGACATTATTATGGAGTAAACAGGTTGTAAAAAAATATATAGAACTTTTCACTCTACAAAATATCCCTACAGTTATATGTTCTAGTATAATGGATATCTTGCATTTTTTTCTTTTTACAGTGGAAGATATCCTTATTCACCACTATGCCGAAAAGCTATTGCTCTTCAGGCTGTGTGTCACCAATGCTATTGAATGTTGCAATGAAGGTTAATATTACAAAATCTTAATTATATAGAGAGGTGATCATTAATTTGTTTCTCGTGAATGTATCTCATGTCACCTGCATGATTAAGCCCTTACATAGTATCCTTCTCAAAATTCTATTTGACACAAGATGATGATAGTATTCTAGATGGTTGTTGCGAAATCCATTCTTGTGATTTATGGATACCAGTATTTCATGTATATAGGAAATAAATGAATAATAGAAACAGGAATGTCAAATATCAGAGGTTCATACATTAAATACTTAAACCCATCTAAAACGAAAACATTATACTGGTTTATTTATAATAGTTTAGTTTTATGTTAAGCAACCCCTAAAACTTTTGTTGTGTTTGTTTGCTCCAAACAGGAAAACCCTTTCACTTTCGAGGTTGTGGCTGGAAAAAGAGCACATGTCCTATGCTAAAAGATGATGATATGACATGGTTACACCTAATGAAAGATCTTTCAGCTAACATTATGGGGTATGATTATCTTCAATATTACTTTGATAAAAATAGTGGTGTTAAAATTGTTGAAGATATGATACCACACGCTAATTACAACCATGAAGAATGGGAAGCAGGATATGGTCTCAAATTGAAAGAACATCACTACATGACAATTGAAAATGAAATTACAGAACCTCCAGTCAAAAAAAGGAAATCAAAGAAATGTTTATTCAGCAGTGACAACGATGCTACACAAGATATCAAACTGGAACAAAATAAAATAAACACTCCTTGACAGCCCTAAAGTGATTCCATCAAAACATAATGGCTTCCAACTTGAGTCTCCAGTTAACTCCTTATCATCCAATAGAAACCTGAAGCTATGTCAGTCCAATATGATGGCAACCCGACGTCAGCTAGCTAATATTATTTTACCCCCTTCAAAACGTGTTGGTAACAATGACATTGAAATCATACTTTGTCCTGCTACTGTTCCATATTCTGATCCATATTCTATAACATGTATTCCATACAAGACATCACTTGAATACAGTGAGAAGTTAATAGCAGATCTCCACAAATCAAACACAGGCAATATCCAAGCAATATAATTTAGAACCATTGGCACTTTTCATCCTGACCATCTTTCAGTCTTTCACAAGTTTCACCAAGTGGAAAAGATTTCAAATGATGTGTCATTTGAAGTGCAGTGGCTAAATATTGATGATGGGCTAGATAAAGAAGACATCATCAAGTTGTCTTCAGCACCATGGAATAATAAGCCTTCAAAAGTCATCATAGCAACTACTCTGGCATATACTCTGGCAATTGATACGACTTCATTTGCAAGTTTTGTCGGAGAGAGATACCTAGACAACATGACGATCGATGTTTGTCTCAATAAGTACATGTGGGAATTGAAAGGCCAGAACTCAACACTAGCTACACTAGTAGTTCCAACTCTAGTATGGACATGGGAATCTGCTAATAACCATCAACATCTCAAAACTCAGATTGAATCTTGGATCACTCATTGTCAAATTTCCACAACACACAATCTTCAGATAATCATACCTGTATACATGGCATCATTAAAACACTGGGGATACTCTATGTGGGTTTTAGTCAAAGGCAAATGCACTTGCATTGTATTTTTGATCATTTTTGTCTTTTCCCATCCTAATAAGATTTGAAATTTGGAAATATGTAGTGCTGTGCTGTCAATGATTCCATCTGCTCTTAAGGTGGCACGCCCGAGAGCAGTTTAACAGAAGTTACTAGGTGGCACACCCGTAAGTCTGTTAATGGATCTATTAAGAGCTGGTGAACAAGTCTGAATTGATGAAATCCCATCCTATTAATCATATCCTTTCGTTTTTCTTTTTCCAACCTTAATTTGAAAAGATATAATCACAAAAACTCCAGTAATAATAATAGTGTGATTAGGCAATCTACAAACAAGAAGGTTTTTCTTGTGAATGACATAGATGATGTTTGTTATCTTTTATTTATATATGTATGCAAACAATTGAAGTTGTATATATGTAAATAAATAAACTGTTCTCAGATAAACAGACAGATAGATAGAAAGATAGTAACATTTTCTCTAAAATTATTGTTATAAAAATTTTATCACTAATTAAATCATTTATTTTTAACATAAACTTAACAATAATGTTAGAGAAAAAGAGAAAATACGATATCAGTTGAAATATTGATTGACCTTAAACACAGGGAAGATAGTATTAGATAGATTGCAAATAAGAGCAAACAGTTTTGTAGTGTAATATTAAAGCCAATACAAAATTTAATGGTCAACAATTTACTTAATTACATATGAACCTTATTGACAAAGAAACGTAAGGTGAGTTTACCAAAAGCAGTTTTGTAAATGGCAGGCCACCACTGCAGCTCAAATTCTCTAGTCGCCCTGCCTTCGCCTTGACATATTGTAAGTGAGCTGCGGACATTTGGTTGTGCTTTTTTAGACTTCATCTCACCGGCCCTTCTCTTGGCCGCCCTTAGTGCCTTACGGGGATCGTCGAGGTCGTAAGGGTCGTTCGTTACCAGTTCTCCAGCATTTGTGTATGCTGCTTTCAGCTGTAGAACCACATCACTTTGTTCATGAAACAGTTCGATGATTGGCTGTTCGTCGAAGAATTTGTATGAGAATCGAAGCGATCGATTTACTATCATAGGCTGTTTTAAATGGCTCATCCTTCTCACAGCATCTCTGTAAGGTCCATTTTCTTCAGGCACTTGGAAGACTCGGCTCGACTCGGAACCAGCGGCCTAAAACAATAATAATAAATTGTCTTATAAGTTTTTCAATAGTTTTTCAATTTTTTTTTATGGTGGTCAGGGGAGGGTCGGCATTACGTTTACAAATTTACGAAACAAAATTTTGAGTGACGTAAAAGTGACGTATAAGATCACTTACGAGATTCTACATATACAGCGAAAAACTGTTGATAACACAATCAAACATTAGACTGGCTAAAACTCAAGCTGCTATTATGTTTGTCTTGTTTATGTGTGTGTGCTTACCTCTAGATTTTGGATGGTGTGCACCGTTTACTCTTTCAACTAGGCAAGCTAGCCATCGTAAATAATTCGCCCGTACAACGGCATCGGCAATCTCACAAGCCACCGGTACAGCAACGTCTTTCTTTGAAGAATCAAAGAATCTTGGCCTGTTGCGCAAGCCTTGATTATGTCGCAGATAACAATGTTTCTCCAGAGTTCTAGTTGAGAGAAAATATCTTTCACAGTAGACACATTGACATTGGATTTTAAAAGACATTGTTGTGTTTGCTGTGTCAGCTGTTGAAACCACGAGCAGCTACATAAGACACGTGCATGCACAGTACTTAAACTTCGAAGCTGTCTATCTGTATTACATCGGAAGCTGTCATTGAGAAATTAGGTAATGTGAGACAAGGCTTTGTTTCCATCGACTATTATTCACATAACTGTGCTTTAAAATGGACGAGATTACAAAGATTCAAAAGCGTTACAGTCGCAAACATACAAAGGAAGAGCGCAAAGCGGAAAAAACGAAGATACAAAGAAAGACAGAAGCTACTAAGAAAGGCTACAAAACCGGCAAAAATAAACCAAGGTGTACAGACAGAAGCAGTCCCAACCAACTTTCACCGCCAGAGGTCATCACATGGTAAACCTTGCCAAGCAATCCACTATTAGAAAAAACGACCAAGTTCCTAGCACTGCTCCATCTAATAATATTTCGTCAATAACTCGAATAAACAGAGACGATCTCACAACACAAAAACAAGAAGACATCATCGGAAGTGGAAGCTACGGGACATGCTATAAGGCATACTACCGAGGAAACATACCTGAGGTTATAAAGGAGTTCAAACCATTATTGAGCAAAGCTGAAGTGATTCGTGAAGCTACTGCAATACTAAATATTCAGAAAATAGAACACCACCCATGCCTTCCTCTACTACTTGGTATTAATCTGAACAAACAACCCCTTCTTTTAGTAACTCAATTTCATGGGGCTGAAAACGATACTTCACATACTCTCTCTAAAGCCATACGAAATAAACTACTTAAGTCAAATGAACAGTGGCTCGACATTTTAATACAGCTCGTAAGATTTATCCACACCCGCGGATGGATTCACAACGATCTTAAAGAAAATAACATTGTTTTGCACAAAATAACCGAAATGGAATGGAGACCAATCGTGATTTTAGCAAGAGTGTTAAGGTATTGGAAGCTAAATGTTGCAAGCGTAAAGAGAAGAATTACTACTGGATTGCACCAGAGGTTCTAGAGGGACGCAGTCCACCGTCACAATTAAGTGATATTTTTTCGTTAGGCGTTATTATTAAATTCGTTTTTAGGAAACTTTTCACTCATAAATTGGCCGACTTCGTATTCGAATCATGCTTGATAAAAGCTCCTTATTTACGTATGAAAAGTGCTCAGAAACTAGCTGCAACACTAATTAGTTACAAAAAGGCAAGCAAGTAACTTATTTTAAAAACCGGCTATAGACCGACACTAAAGAAAACGGTTGCATTTCAGCACGTTTTCTAAGAGTTTTGAAGAGTTTGAGTGAGA
Source organism: Actinia equina (assembly GCA_011057435.1). Classification (NCBI taxonomy): domain Eukaryota; kingdom Metazoa; phylum Cnidaria; class Anthozoa; order Actiniaria; family Actiniidae; genus Actinia; species Actinia equina. Next base: position 67,744 of record WHPX01001069.1, on the reverse strand, counting down.
AAAGTTCGAGTATACTTTCGTTAGACCAAGATACTGTATTAACAAACACAATATGAAAGAATTAGCCTTAAATTTCAAACATGGACACTAAGTTTTTGTGAAGTCCAATTTGTCAGGCATGTTTGAAAGTTAAATTTACTGTTTTAACTAATTTGCATATATACGGATTCAGAGCATGCGCTCGTGTAATCTTCCTATCAAATTACAGAAGTTTACAGTGATTTACAAAAATGTATAAACAGCATATTTATAAATGTCAGTCTGAATACTTGAAAGAGATATAAAACAAATATAAAATTAATATTACGGTACCGCGGACGGTTCAATTGTTGTATTAGGCAGAGATAACGGTCAAGATACGAAAAACGGTTCAGTTTACTATCATACGAAATCTACTCGTATCTAAACTATTTTTAAATAATCGTGAGCCTGTATATGTCGATATATATCTATATTTCGTGTGTGTGTATATTTAAATCCTTAATTTTGATATTAGCAATATTTTCCTTAGTATTAATTGTAAGTGGATACGAATAAACACTTATTTATCTTCTGTCTATCCGATCTGTATTTGCATGAAATTTTTTTCTTACACTTTTAACGATTTTATGTGAACACATTCCAAGCACGAATTCTTGGTTGAGCGGTCACACTACAAACACTCTGTAGTCATGGCGATAATCCTCTTTCCGCAGACCTGCAGCGCAAATGTGACCCCGGCCATGTTATCAAACATCTTAATCTCCACGGGATTATAACACCTTTAAGATACGGTTTGACAACTCAATGACAGAAAAGCTGGTCCCCTGGGTTGATTTGTTTTCTTAGTCATAGCTCCTCGTGTATATACTTCAGTTGTTTTTTTTTCTCTTCAAGAGCCCCTTGATGGAACTCACCCAGAGATTTTAGCCTGAAATCAATGCTTTCTTCTGTAAGACTTTCATAGTGTTTGCCTGGATTAATTTTTATGTATTGATTTTCGCTTCCTAGTTTCTTTCTTCTGATTTCTGTCAGTGGAATTTTGCTACCAGACACCTTAAATTGTTTAAGCTGAAATTTGCCATTATTCATCACGACAGCTTTCTAGTATGTTGTCTCAACTACTGGAACCCAAAGGTTGTACACACCATTCTTTACTCTTTCTTGAATTCCTTTTTTTATTTGTTTGTTATTCCTTGGAACAGGAACTGATAGTTCTCCTCCAGGCTGGTTCAGTAGCCTCCTCCTTACTCTCTTTTGGTATAAATTATACAAAAAATAGGCTAGTCGTAAAATTATTTTTATTTTTGATTAGTTTTGAAAGTGTACACACATTAATATTCATGCAAAATTTCGTATATTACACTAAAAGTGTACAACATAGATTTAGTCTGTTGTAGATAATGATAGATTATGGTAATTCTATGTTTTTTATCGCTCGAAATTGCCATTTAGTACCAAATACTGCAAGGTGTTGCATACTTTTAGTGTTTGTACTAAAGCATTTGAATTTGTTATTTTTATGTATCCAACTAATGTCATGTATGAAGGTACGTACCTACTCCCTCTTTCTCAAATGGCGTTATAACTAGACCTTGATTTTTCAAGTATGTTTTTAACAAAGGACCAGCATTTTGGGGGGTGACTTGCCCTCCGTTTTTCTTGATGTTAAATTCCTTTGCTTTTGCAGTCCAGTTCGAAAATCAATGAGTACTTCCTCCAGGTCGCCGGCTATGAATTTTGGACTGTTACTTTTTCCTTGTTTTCTTTCCCCTCTGTAGCCCTTCGCTTTGCATCAGCTGGCGTTTCAAATGCCTGATTAAACCTCTGCATGTTTCTTGCTCTAAATAACGCTCTTTGCTCCAAATGTGAATTTACATCATTTTTATGCCATGTTTCTTCTACATTTCTTTTGTATTGACGTTTAATGTCCCTGTTTTTTTCTTCTTCTTCTTCTTTTTTTCAGCTGGAGAGATCTTCTTTTGGAGTTGGGCTTCTGGGACTTGGCATAAAACATCTGCAAATGACTGGCCAAAATTCTACTGGCACGCCTCGTTGAAGTTCTTGTATATTTCTTGACTAATGGTTTTAACTTCCTTTACAAGTGGCTTGCATGATGTGCTCCTAGATTTTGAGATGGCTTTATTTGCCGTGACATTTAGTTGAGTGAAAGGCTCACACTTTTTGGGAGTATTCATATGTCCATGTCGTATAGGAAAGTGAACTGTTGTTGTTGTTTGGCAACAAGCACATTTAGAAATGATATGCATCCTCTTTCATCTCTCAGCACACTCATTCCACAGTTCTTCAGAGAAATTTTCTAAATACTGCTCTTTATCAGTTTTACTTCTCCATTTCTTTTCTCCAGATATCTCCTTTCATCAATAATTTTGTATGCCTTTTGAATTTGGCTGTCGATATAAAAATACATATATGTAAGTTTACAGCTTTAGATGTTTCCATAATGATGAATGAATTGTTTGCAAGACATCGAGTTTAAACTGGGCCATATTGGAGACATTTTGATCTTTTATGTGTTTCTCTCTAAAAATGGTATGTTATTCTATTTAGGATTGTGATAGAGTTACCTAATTTTTGATTCAAAAATCAATTACTTTGTGAGAATTTGGATCTAAATTAATATATTGTGATTATTAAATGGGCAATTCCAGCTATAAGCGATGCGCGCGGGGAATTGTGGTAATTTAGGTAACATTGCCAAGATGGCGGCCATGTCAACAAAGCCGGCGAGTCGTCTTTTTTACCATTAACATGGCTTTAAAAAAAACACAGAAAATACCAAAATATATATATATATATTAAATAAACAACAACAATAACTCTAGAAGAAGGACCATAGAAATGGAAGAGGAAATACCGGTAGAAAACAAGAGTAGAGGAGGAGGAACAACTTGTTGTGTACCTCTCTTTACCAAAATTGCACTAAGCGAAATCCGGAATTATCTCATCACAAATTCCCCAAAGAGAAAAAAATGCGATCAACATGGATACTTGGATTGGGAGGAAAGACTTCGTACCAACTAAGTACCATAAAGTTTGTTCAGAACATTTTCCTGGAGGGAAAAAGACATACTTACACAACATACCGAATGAAACACCGAAGATGATCAAACCCACAGAGACTAAACGAAGATCAAAATTTAAGTGCCGAGAACGGATACCATTTTTAGACGTGAATAATGAACTAAGGAACGGCCTCAATAAGACTGATTTTATTGGGACTAGAAACGAAACTACTGATATCGATGATATTATTAACGAGCTTAAACAAGAAATATTAAATTTACGAGTGAGCTTGAACTTGTCAAACAAAAGCACGACGCTGAAATCAATGACTTGAAGCAACAGTTACACCGATCACGATTTTCTTTAGATCGATTTAAAGAATCTGACAGTGACATTGAATTCTATTCCGGATTTCCTAATTACTCCAAATTTAGAACTTCTTCCACTTTCTATCTTCTGCTTGCCAAAAATTACGATATATAGGATCAAATAATGGTAATATTCAATCGGAGCAGCAACAGAAACGTGGAAGAAAAAGATCCCTTATTGCTGAAGAAGAATTATTTATGGTATTGTCGAGGCTTCGCTGTGGGCTTTTGGAAAGAGATTTAGCCAATAGATATAACATTTCTGTGTCACAAGTTAGTAACATCTGGATAACTCTACTTCATTATATACACACCGAACGCATAATTTATTACTACTTTACTATGTCTGGATAACTTGGGTTACCTTCCTTCATCAGCGCTTGAAATCCATAACAATTTGGCCTTCAAGAGCCTTGGTTGACAAAAACATGCCACCAAACGTCAAAGAAAATTACTCCAATACCAGTGTGACTGTTGACTGCACTGAGATCTTTATTGAAATGCCAATTGCTCCTGCAACTCAAAGTGCAACATTTTCAACATACAAGCATCACAACACTGCAAAGGCACTTATTGGTATTTCCCCAGCAGGAACATTGCCTTTTGTTTCTGAGCTTTATGCTGGAAGAAAATCAGACAAGGAATAAACAAACGACTGTGGAATTTTAAAACCTGGAGATGTTATAATGGCTGACAAGGTTTTCAATATAGAAGAGGATTTACCAGACCGAGGTTCATTTAAGAGTGGATGTCAGTAAAACTCAAACATTTCGTGGCAAGTGTGAAAAATTCGATTTGTCTCATATTTTGAAGGGAGGTAGGCTATGATGTAATACAAACCCCTACACACTTAGTTTTTAAAAAAATATTGTTTTATTCCCAAGAAATTAAAATATTTTTTCGAGGCGTCAATATGCTAATTAGAGAGGTCTAAAAATGAGCAGAATTACAGACCTCCTTTGCTAAAACTATACAAGATTAAACCTTTAAAATATAAAAAAGAAGAGGAGTTTTTCTTCAGCTGTACAAAAAATTAGCTTGGGTAAATCAGTTTTCGGATTTTTTCGTTCGGTCAAAGTTGCCGTAATGAGCCGATTTTTCGGTCCCGGCTTAGCTTTTGAAACGAACAACAAAGCCAGCCTTCTCACTCACTAACCAATACTTGAAGTTTCACCAATGCTTCTACACTTAACTATAAGCTTCTAACCATGCCAACCTTGTCAATGTAGAAGTTTGAATCCTTTTTGAGAGATTTTAACGAAGATCCGGTGTTGTTTTGTCATATTATAAACGTTATCTGTATCAACAATAGCTTTCAAAACAACGATTGAATTCGTCTGCACTATTTCGCAAATTTCAGCCTTTTAAATGAAGATCGCTTATAGTTCCATATTTTTCAAGTGCTTAAGATCCCACTCGATTTCTGAAGCTGAACAGCGAAAACTATATATCGATATTTTTGGGAAATATAAAGAACCGCATTTATTGAACATCCTTCGACTATAAACGGCGACACCAAGTGCTAATATGCATAATTGGTCTAATATTTGATTGACGGGTCGTAATCAGGAATCGCGCTTTTACGCCTTTATACACTTGAGAACTATTTACTTTTTCCGACCTTTGAGTAAAAACCTTTCGTTTCGAAGATTCATTTGCAATTTGATTTTCCTTTCGAAATTGGATAACTTGTGCTAGTATGAACTCTAAGTTCTCGCATTTTACATTACTTACGATGCCAAAACTTGGTAATAATATATCAATCAAACTTTCCTTTTTAATTCTTTGCACAATCCGTTGTCAGAAGTGATATGAATCCAAAAAAAAACCGATACAATATAGTAAGGTAGAAAGATACAATATAGCTCAATATAACTGTCGCGTAAAAAACCATTGGCGTGAAATCAAGGGAAAGACTTCTGCGCGCCAAGAATCTAATCTATCTATCTATCTATATATATATATATATATATATATATATATTGCATTGATTCAAACATATCAGTTTCAAATATAGGTATACAATAGAAATAGGTATTCGAATTTAATCACATAATGATTTATTAATTTATTAAACTAGTCTGCATAAACAGTCCAATCTGCAGAAACGGGCCAATCTTCAGGGCATTTTATGCGCACCAAGAATCTAATCTATATATATATATAGATATTGCATTGATTCAAACATATCAATTTCAAATATAGGTATACAATAGAAATAGGTATTCAAATTTAATCACATAATGATTTATTAATTCTATATTTTTTTACTATCATAATTGAAGATTACTAACCAACGGAATAAAATATCCCTTGCAATCGAACTCTCCATAGTCAATCTCATTCGACTGGACTGCGAGTTTCCCATCTAGCCATTTCCCTACGAGATGTTGCGATATTTCATCATAGTTCAGCATATTTACGAAAATTGTTTGCTTCTAGAAACAATCTGTTATTTACGAAATCGAATAAAGACAATTTTAATCACATTAAAAAGAATTTTTTTAAGGGCGAGACTATAAGTTTTTCCTAAGTGGTAGACAGTAGAGTAAAACTGACGAGTTTGAAAATGGGCATTATAAGTGTTGATGGGTTTATAGTTAACCGTCATTTTTACTTAATATTTGTCAATAACAGTTTCGTAATAACTGATCTTTTGTTATTGTTTGTTGATTTTATGGACAGCGCATGCAAAATTAATAATGGCCAATTTACACGTCACGATTTGCCGCGCGCGACTTGACGTATATGGCAAAATCAGCTCAAAATCGGGTCGTGTAAATGGTCCTACGACAGACGTACGCGGCCTCAAGACCTGTCGTAGCATTTTAAACTTTGGCTTAAAACCCTACGGCATGCCGTAGGAAAATGACGTAAATATGACGAATTTGACCGAGATTGGGACTGAAACTAATTGATTCCAAACAAAATGGCGGATTTCCCTGAAAATGTCTTTACCGGTAATTAAACACGAAGTGCAAATCTTCTGAATGATCTCATCAATTAACAAGGTAGACATGATTATTTACACTTCTCAACTGTGTACGGTGGCATTTTAAAAGAAACATTTGCTGTAATGACGAAAAAATTGCTCGCTTTTTTTTCGTGCCGTGCGCGACAATTCAAGTTGTGCTCGTGTAAATGGTACCAAAATTTGCCGTATACGTCAAGTCGCGTGCGGCAAATCGTGCCAGGTAAATAGGCCTTCACAGTTAACTTAAGTTAGGAAAGACAGGAAAACATATTTTGACTTTTTCGATATTGCTAAAGTGTATGATGATGTTGATCGAACCGGTTATAAGCGACTAAAAATTTCAAGCTACAATTAAAAAATGTATAAAAGAGAACATTCTTTTATGCATAACGTGCAATTCGAACCCACCAAAAGGAATCAAAAAACCGCAGAGCTGAGGCGTCCCTTCTGTCGTTGGGTGTACGAATTACGCAAGAAATGTTCTAGCCGAAGCATCAGGGGAGAGACCAGCCGGCCCCCAGACCATATCGGCTAATCCCTTGCATCTCTGCCACGCACGGAATCGGTTGAGAGAATAACATCAAGAAAGCTAGTCTATCTGGTGCATTGTTTTCGCGGGCTATTGTTATGCTGATGACGTAAAAGAACTGTGGTCCAGTGGTTTAAACTTAGGCATCGAAGATACTGAGTCAAGCCCGAACGAGGAGAGTTAGCATTTGGATGGGTGACCTCACCGTTATGTCTACTCAAAAAAAGTTTTGATCCTAAATTTTCATAACTGGCTATTAAGCAAAATAACTTTTCCAACAGACGAGAATGGCTTGAAGTGTCTCTAAAATTGAATACTTTAAATTTAAATTTAAAAAAGCAGCGTGTAAAGGATTATGGTCTAGAGACGGGGGTAAAACGTCATCTCGCTTGCGGTTTATTGAGTAACAGTACATACATACATACATACATAACTTAATTTGATAATGCAGGTCTAATTAAGGGCAAGTATACAGCTGATGTGGACCTACAGATTAAGCTAAGATAAATTATAATAAAATAAATTAGATAATTTATAAAAACTATAAATATAAACATTTATATAAAATATTAAAATATCATATATCATACAATAAAAATTATAATCTAGTATTAGTAAAACAAAATTTAATAATATCTAGACTAGCTAGGGGCATATAGCCCAAAAATAATAGTCAGAATACTTTTTATAAATAACAGTACTGCCTTTTTCGGAATGTATGTTCTTAATGTCATTCTTTAAAAGCTTAAATCTATTTTTAAAAGCTGTCAGATTTGAAAAACATCTAATCTTATCTGAAAGAGAGTTCCAATCTATAGCAGCTCTATGTGAGAAAGATCTATGTCCTAGTTCAGTCCTGGGCCTATTTACATTTATATTTAAGAGTTTCCTCAAATTATAACTATGATCCCATCCAAGTACTATGCTGGCCCTACCGAGTTTCACTTCGGTGATCGGACGAGAACCGGTTTTTTCTCGGTGGTGTGACCGTAGACAGAAATAATTGCACAACTTAACGTACTCTATGCTGGATCACGATTTCAGTGTCAACTAACCAATCAAAGAAGGAAGAAAAAATCATACTACGAAAACCAAGAGAAAGCAAAAAAACAATAATAATAATATAATATGATTTATATAGCGCCTATACAAGTCGGCTCTAAGCGCTGTAAAATATATATAAATTATAATTCAAAAGCTAGTTTAAACAAATGAGTCTTAAGGTCTTTCTTAAAAGTTTTTAGACATGAAATGTTTCTAAGAGGAGACGGTAGTTAATTCCATAGAACAGGAGCAGACACAGAAAAACAACGATAACCATAAGATTTAAGATTGTACGGATAAGTAACAAGAAGCAGTTCCTTGGATGAGCGGAGAGTTCTTTTAGGTTTATACACAGTTATGAGATCAGGCAAGTAGACAGGAGCCAGACCATGAAGTGCTTTGAAAGTGAGGAGTAGAATCTTGAAATTGATGCGATGTTTCACCGGAAGCCAATGCAGAGAACAAAGGACAGGAGTGATGTGATTATACTTCTTGGAGAGTGTTACAAGACGAGCAGCAGAGTTCAAAACATATTGTAATTTATCAATTTGAGCATTAGGTAAACCATATAGAAGAGAATTACAATTATCAAGCCTGGATGTCACAAAAGCATATGGACAAGTCTTTCAGTAGTGATAGATGTGTTGATCATCACAGTCGCGGTCATTTTTGTTGGGGTTCTATCCAACTGAGCTATTCACACTTATTATTACTTATGGGGGCTTGAAGAACCCAACAAAAATGACCGCTCGCCAACATGATTGGCTTCATAGCTCAGTTGGCAGAGCATCGCACCGGCATCGCGGAGGTCATGGGTTCGATTCCCGTTGAAGCTTGAAATCACTTTTTCAAGTCTTTCTTTACAGCGTTCGCTTAGATCGCTCACTCACTGTGATGATCAACACATCTATCATTATTCCACCACAGTTCTGCCCATTCAATATTCACACTTATTATTACTTATGGGGGCTTGAAGAACCCAACAAAAATGACCGCTCGCCAACATGATTGGCTTCATAGCTCAGTTGGCAGAGCATCGCACCGGCATCGCGGAGGTCATGGGTTCGATTCCCGTTGAAGCTTGAAATCACTTTTTCAAGTCTTTCTTTACAGCGTTCGCTTAGATCGCTCATTCACTGTGATGATCAACACATCTATCATTATTCCACCACAGTTCTGCCCATTCAATATTCACACTCTTTCAGTAGTATGGACGGAGATAAATTTACGAATACGAGCAATGTTACGCAAATGATAGAACGACGTCTTACAGATATTATTAACATGAGGAACCATTGACATCACAGAATCAAAGATTACGGCAATATTTCTTTCATTACAGGATGGTTTGATAACCTGATCGCCAAAGTGTAGAAGAGGAGTAGACAGATGAGGATTATACTTCGAGGACAAGATAAGGAGTTTAGTTTTTTCTTTGTTAAGTTTAAGTTTATTTTCAGTCATCCAGTCATTTATTTCACAGAGACAGGCTTCAATTCTTTTTATAGTTAAGTCAGTAGAAATATCATCATTGCAACTGAAAGGCATAAATAATTGGGTGTCATCAGCGAAGAAATGGAAGGACATTTTGTGACGACGGAGAATATCAGCTAGTGGTGACGTGTACCACAAGTAGAGAAGCGGACCAAGAACCGAACCATGGGGTACACCACAGTTTATATCAACAATTTTAGAGAACGAACCATGAACAGAAACATACTGCAAACGATTACAGAGATATGACTTAAACCATTTAAGAGCTGTTCCACAAATTCCAAACTTTGAATACATACGATCAAGAAGAATAGTGTGATCAACAGTGTCAAAAGCTGCAGATAGATCCAGAAGAACCATAGCAACACCAGAACGATTATCAATTTCTTTAAGGATGTCATTATGGACACGAGTCAGGGCAGTTTCACAGCTATGAAGTTGTTTATAGGCAGACTGAAGAGGTTCATGCATGTTGTTAGATGACAAATAAGCACAAAGTTGATCAGCAACAACTTTTCCAATAATTTTAGAGACAGTCTTAAAATTTGATACAGGACGGTAATTAACGAGTTTTTCATGATCCAACGATGATTTCTTAAGAAGAGTTTTGACAATACCAGTTTTAAAAGAGGGAGGGACAGAACCATTTATGAGAGATGAGTTGACAATCCTACAGATAACAGGCAGAAGAGAAGCAGATTTATCTTGAAGGAGACTAGCAGGAAGAGGATCAAGCTCACAGGACTTTGACATCAGTTTACTGGTGAGTTTAGTTAGCTCATCAATAGTCACGGGAGAGAAGGAGTCCAATCTACACCTAGTTGTACTGGAGTCCAATTCAGAGACAACAAGAGTTGACATAGAATTTTCAGAAGTAGGAAAACCATTACGAATATTGATAATTTTATCTTTAAAATAATCGACAAAAGTATTAGCGAGAACTTGCGACGAAGAAGAAGATGGTAGCTTTTTTTCAGGAGTTAAATGTAGCAGATGATCAATAGATTTGAAGATTACGTGACAATCAGAACCAGCATCAGAGATTAAGTTTGAGTAGAAATTCATTTTAGCTTCGAATATTAACTTTTTCACGAGGTTACTTTGTTCAATATACAATTCACGATCAATGGCTAGTTTAGATTTTCGCTAGCGCCTTTCAAGCTTTCTTTTCTTGATTTTATGAAGAAAGTAGGAAGTGTAAAAGTAATAATAATAATAATAATAATTATTATTATTATTTATAAAGCGCAAATACAAATCTGTTCTAAGCGGTAGTAAACAAACGACAAAGACAACGACAAAATAAAATTATTTACAAAGAATATGCTAATTTGAAGAGATAAGTTTTAAGTTCAGTTTTGAATGAGGCTAGACTTGATGCATTTTGGAGAGATATTGGAAGTGAGTTCCAGAGTTCAGGAGCAGCCACAGAGAAGGAGCGATGACCATAAGATTTAAGATTATAAGAATGTGCTGATAGAAGAACTTGTGATGCAGAAGGAAGATTACGGTTCGGCTTATACACTGAAATGAGTTCCCGGATACAGATAGGAGATTGCCCATGAAGAGCTTTAAAAGTAAGTAATAGGATTTTATATCTAATTCTAGATTCAATTGGTAGCCAATGCAGATTAACGGGGATAGGTGTAATGTGGTCATGTTTATGGGAAAGAGTGATTATTCTGGCAGCAGCATTCTGTACAGATTGTAGTTTATCTAAGAGTTTCTTTGGTAAGCCAAAGAGCAGAGAGTTACAGTTGTCGAGTTTGGAGGATATGAACGCGTGGACGAGAGTTTCAGTTGTTTTCAAAGAGATGTAATTTCTTATCTTAGCAATGTTTCTGAGATGATAAAAAGAAGACTTGCAAATATTATTCACATGACGAACCAAAGTAAGATGCGTATCAAATATAACGCCAATGTTCCGAGCATGCATTGGGGGCATTATCACATCAGAACCAAATTGAAGAGAAGGAAGAGTTAACTGTGGGATGTGCTTTGAAGAAAATAACAGGAATTCAGTTTTGCCTTTATTTAGTTTCAATTTATTTGTAGTCATCCAAGTATCAATATCAGATAGACAGTTTTCAATCAGTTTCATGAAATCATTAAGAGACAAATCATCATTACAGGAGAAAGGAATATATAATTGAGTGTCATCGGCATAAACTTGTGGAAAGACATTCGGAGGATATCAGTTACTGGAGAAGTATAAAGGAGATACAACAAAGGACCAAGTACGGAACCTTGAGGTACGCCACAATCAAGTTGAAGGGCTTCGGAAGAAAAATCATCAATTGAAACAAATTGAAAGCGATCAGTGAGGTAGGACTTAAACCATTGAAGAGCTATGCCAGATATGCCAAATTTTGTATGGAGACGATCTAGAAGAATTTGATGATCAACTGTGTCAAATGCAGCAGATAGGTCCAAGAGTAGCATGGCAACACAAGAACGATTGTCAATGGAGTGGAGGATATCATTTTGTACTCGAAGAAGAGCAGTTTCACAGCTATGAAATGTTTTGTATGCAGACTGCAATGGTTCGTGGAGATTGTTCAGAGACAGATAATCATTTAGCTGAAGGGAAACGACTTTTCCAATTATCTTGGAGAAATTCTTTAAATTAGAGATAGGGCAATAATTTCCAAAACTTTCATGATCAAGAGATGGTTTTTTCAGTAACGGTTTTAAAAAAGCAACTTTAAGAGAAGATGGAACAACACCAGTTTGAAGTGACAGGTTAACGATTTCACATATAGTAGGCAGTAACGTACCAAAATGTCCAAGTAGGAGAGTTGCAGGAAAAGGATCAAGACTACAGGATTTAGATGACATCTTTTTCGCAATGGCTGATAATTCATCAATAGAGATAGGCGAAAATGAATCAATTTTACAATCCAGTTTAGGTGAATCCAGATAAGAGAAATCATTTGAAAGATGTGACGTAGGAACGAAGCCATTTCTGATGTTAACGATTTTGTTTTTAAAGAAGTAAACGAAATCGTTAGCTAGATCTGTGGAGGAAGTTGAGGTTGGTAGTTTTTTCTCAGGTATACGGTGTAGCAATCGATCAATAGAACGGAATAAATCATTACTGTTAGAACCAGCATCAGTAATCAATTTAGAATAATAATTCATTTTTGCATCAAAAATCAGTTTTTTAACAACATTACATTGATCAACATATAATTCACGGTCAACCTCTGATTTGGAACGTCGCCAACGTCTTTCTAGATTACGACGCTTTGTTTTATTAATTTGAATTTCATCAGTATACCATGGAGCTCTTGGGCGAAGGGAGATGGATCGAGAACGTAAAGGAGCATGTTTATTTAAAATAGACGATAAAACAGAGTCATATTGAGTACACAAATCAGATAGTTCAGTAGCAGGACATTGATATAGTGCAGAGTTCATAATATCTTGTAATGACAATCAGCATCTATTGCACGAAGCTTGCGATAAGAAATGCTTTTTGATTGAAGTAGAGGCTTGTTTACAGATAACATAAAATGAACAGCATAATGATCAGATAAAACAGGATCGTGTACAGTAAGGTTGGTCACAGATTTTTCATCAGATCTTGTAATGATTAGATCCAAAACGTGATTACTTTTATGTGTAGGTGAAACAGGATCAAGGACAGTCAGATTAAAACAATCAAGTAAATCCATAAAGCGATTAGCATTATTATCTTTAGTGTCATTGATGTGAAAGTTAAAATCTCCAGAAATTACCAGTTTGCCAGAAGACGTAACCAGTCGTTCCAAGAGAGTAGTGAAATCATCATTAAATAGCAAGCTATTTGAAGAGGGTGGACGATAAACAATAACAATACGATAAGTAGACGATTGATGATGAAGTAGCATTTCCATATATTCAAAAGACGTGTAAGACATTGTTACATGATGATTGATTTTCAGGCTATTTTTATACATTATGCCAACACCTCCACCAGTACGATTTTGACGAGGAACATGACAAAAGGAATAACCAGTAGGACAAATATCACGCACAATAAAATCAGAATTAGTATTTTTTAGCCAGGTTTCAGTTATAGCGAGAATATCGATGTCTCGTTCAACAACATAATCCTTAATTAAAAGAGATTTATTCTAAAGTTTTAGGGCTACATATACAATATTCAGTATATATTGAATTGTGTTTGAACATTAAGCACATTAAGATTGCCATTTTTACCAAGGTCTGTCACAAGCAACCTGAATAATGAAGAGTTTCTCTCTTGACTGTGGAAACAAGACACAATTGGCCATAGGCATCCAACATGGCGAAATATCAATGACCTATGATCTTCGAAGTACTCCAAGAAAGATACGTCTTGGGTAGCAATATTGAATAGTTAAACGTGTTCATAAACAGTTAAGCTATGGGACACTTGGTAGACAATGAACAACTCCGAATCTCAGTATCCAAGCAGTCAAAACTATAAGAAGTAGCAGTAGCAGTAGAAAGTGAAACCATATAAGTAAAGTCCCGGAGTAAATTTATATCACTTTTGTTTCCAAGACGACTCAAAAAATGGCTAAAAAACCGTTGTTGGTGAACTTTCGCACAAATTGCAGCTTTTACACATCAAGCAATCCAAAAACTGTCTTGTAATCTAAAACGGGAGCAACATATACCCACGAAGAAATGCCTTTTTTCCTACACTTACACGATTTGAAATAGTAGTTTGGCCGCCATTTTGAAACAAAAACCACGTGATCGAAATATCCAGAAATCTTGGAGATTTTGAGCACGTGATACCAGCCAACACCAGGGTCTTCTCCCCGACGACCGCCATATTGAATTGGAGTCGGCCGAGAGGGCCCTGGGAACGAGGTTGCTCGCATGCCAACCAAATGCACGTAAAGGTAACCAAGCCTCCAGTATAAAGAGTAGCTAAAAACAACATAGGGCTTGAATGTATTGACGATATTTTATCTACAGAATTCCATAGTTTTTGAATTTGTCTTCTATACTTTGTAGAAATATGCAATGCCACAAGACGCTACTGGGCATGTTTGTAAAATTGTTTCAGTGCGCATGCGCAAAGTTTAAAACATATTAAACTCTTTTTTAGGATGAAGAATGTTGGAAACGTTTCAAGAGTAAGGTTTATTATTAAGTACTGGACTAAAGCTTTCAGTGATCTGCGGATAGAAATTTGTTGTTCGCATGCGCAAAAGATGTGAATATTATTATTATTTAGTTATTTCTATAAATTTAAAAATAGGGTAACCACTAAATGGGAAAAACCGAAAGTCTATTCATTCATTATTATTATTATTGTTATTATTATTATTGTTATTATTATTATTATTTTGTTATTGTTATTGTAATTATTGTAATTATTATTATTATTATTATTGTTTTTATTATTATTATTGTTATTATTATTATTTTCTTATTGTTATTATTGTTATTATTATTATTATTATTATTAAAATCAGTATAAAAATGTAGTCTTCGCTAACCTATCGGTGAGTGCACTTGGTGTATTCGATAATGATTCTGCTAATTTTATCAACATGTTAGAAGACCTTGATTTCAATAACAATGATCGCCTCTACATCATCAGAAAGTTAATAAATATTGCGTTTAGATCATCATATTATATTTTCTGCTGCAGGACAAAGAATGAAAGAGTCCTGAGTTAATGTAGCATTGATAGTCTTCATTTTCTTTTTCTTTTTCTTTTTGTCATTTGTCACATTTTGTATTCGATTCAAGTAGCCACTATTGTAAATTACCTAAACGTAGCGAAATTTACGATTGTATTTAGAAAAAACTCAATAAAGTTTTCATTATTACTATTTTCATTATTATTATTGTTGTTATTATTATTATTATTATTATTATTATTATTATTAATATTTATATTTTAATAACTAATGTATAGTTTTAATATAGTATTATAATAGTGTGAAGAGCTGCAGGACTCGTGTTTTGAGCTATTCATTTATTTTACAAATATGTCTCCATAGATATATAAGGATATTTGTTATTCTATATTCATAATCTCTCTTTTTTATTTTTTTTATAATTATAGCAATATTCTTATCACATCTCATATTATAGTTAAATATTAGTTAATTATTATTGTCAATAAAGTTATAATATTTATTTTTTTTATTATTATTATTATTATTATTATTATTGGTTCTCAAAATTGCGGTTATTATCACATAGCGTTAAATATAATATTTCAGTGCCCCTCCCCCCCCCTAAAAGATTTTCAGCTTCCGCTGCCCCTGTTGGTTAGTGCGCGATATTCTTTACAATTGGTTTGACTTCGATTCAGTGACCACACATCCTTGTTTCGACTTCTTTCCTTTCCGTGTAGCTTAATTTAGCTTTAAATACCCTTAAAACGGAGCACTGATGGAAAGAGGGGGGCGAAATGAACGCACCTTCGGCTTCAGCAAGTTAATTAGTCAACGACTATTACGACCGACGTAAAATAAGGACGCTTTAACTTTACCTTTTTATGAATACGGAAAGATAAAGAAATCCTTACCGGGGCTTTTCCAACAAAATCCCCTTATAAATTACAACATTTTAATATAAATTTTTAAGTTTTATGTTTTTTTCAATGTACCAAAACACTTCAGTGCAATAACATCAAAAAAAGGTTTATTTCAAAAACTGGCGATAATGTTATCTTAGCAAGTCACGTGATATGTGACGTCATACACCTAAAATATATGATAACTCAGACCAATGCTTGCGGCGGTTAAACCGGCCTTGAGAAAGCTATGGTCATATTCCTCGGGTATCGTAGGCAGGGCCTTCTTTGATGGTTTCCTAACTACGGGTAGCTTCGTTTCGTGTGACTTTTTTGGCTCCTCTACGAAGTGAGAAATGCCCTTGGACATGTCAGAGTTCACGTCATTCACCCCAAACTTCATATCCGGATCCTTAGTAGCCTTTTGGAGCTTGTTGTTGTATCCTACTACGGAGCAAGCATTCATGGATAAGTTACTGGGCATTAGCCAACAACCCGGGGCTACTGCATAGTCCAACATTGCTTTAGAATTTTGTACAGCTAGTTGGTAACGCTGTACGCCTTTGCTAATGTCACCCTCCAAGATTGAACTTTCGAATAAGATCAAGGCTTCGGCTCTGGTTTCTTCTGCGGCGTCGGTATTTCCAATTATGCTTGATCGGGTATTTACCTGAGCTCCAAGGATAGAATACACGTAATAGAATACACATGCTGCGGTTCCAACGGGCAAGACCAGCTCTACCTTCTGTGGGTATGAAATTAATATATTGCTTTGTGTATTCGTCGTTGGTTATACGGATAATCGATGGATTGGCCCCTGCGTATTTACCACCCTCGTCTTTGAACAGAGGTCCGTCTCTAACTTCCTTAGTGGTCTTAGCATTTGGTTCGAAGAAGGTGCTGCTATCGTAAGATACTTTATGATAGCCTGTGTTCCATTGTAGCCGCAATGCATGGACTTCCTTATTGGTTAGTTCATGCCCGCCAATACCCCAATATGCCCAAATATGTCCTAGGCCATTGTTGGCTCCGGCGGTGCATCTAAAGTTCTTTCCCGCTACTCCAAACTCCTTACAAAGTCTGTCGTTAGCAGGTGAGTCGCATTTGTTATCTCTGGGATCAAACGCAGAATCTCCTGGTAGGGCAATAACACCCATCTCATGCAATATTCTTCGTACTGTAAAGTGAAAATGAAACATAAATATTAAATTCTTCATCAGGTTTGCACTTACACCACAACCGGTGGTAGCACACAATACGGCAAAGTTCAATTGCTGTGGCCAGTATCGCATGTTTGGTCCACTTAACCATTCATGAGATTCCTTAGCTGTGGTGTGATTTATAGGAACTTCCTTGAAGATATCTCGCACCTTTAACTGAAAGGAATTACTGTTAGAAATTCGCATGTTCAATGTTAGGTCCAAGCTTGGGTGTTTGTCAAAGGAAACCGCAGGTATCGGATAAGTACTTGTGTCCAGCAGTAGCTCATTTGACCAACTGGGTGTAACACGCGTAGGTTTATGTTTAACAGGCTTCGGCTTAACATAATTAGTATTCTTCAGCTGATCGTCTATTTGATCGACCAGCTTAGGGGTTAAGTCCGCGTTGCTGTACATCTTAGATCCCTGATAGTAAATACCGTCAGGCCTACGCTCGAACTTACTGGCGTCTGCATGTGGAAACATCTTTCTAAATGCTCTCCAATTCCAGTAGTCTCTGTTATCGTGACGTGGCTGCTCCTCAATATCATTCCCAAAAGCGTCGTACATTAGTATATATAATGGATGTTATACCATCAGCACCTCCACTTTATCCTGAACTTCCTAAGGAACCTAACGAAATGAATGCCGAAAACTTCAGACTTAACAAAGCAAACTTAATCCTGGCTTACTTGGAAGGGCAGGCAAAACACTATGAAAAAGTTAGGAAGAAATACGTCAGAGCCCGAAGTACGCTACATAAAATTGCGATAACTTCAGGATCCATGTCCGTAGCATTAACAGGCACCGGCGTCGCTACTTCGCTTACAGGCCCTGGAATAGTTGTTGGAGTTCCTTTGGCCGGCGTTGGGGCAGCCTGTGGTATCATTTCAGCCGTTGCTACGAGCATTATGAAACAGTTGTCGAGCAAAATATCCAAGCATGACACGACAATAGCTCTGTCAAGGGCTAAAGTAAATACGATTACTGACCTTGTCTCAAAGGCTTTGCGTGACAGAAAGATAGACGACGTAGAATTCTCGCTTATCTTAGCCGAAGAGGGAAAATACGAGAAATTAAAGATGGACATCAGGAACAAAAAAACAGTCGTAAAAGATCTCTCCGAGGAATCTCGAAGGAAGATCTACCAAGAAGCAAAGGAAGAGCTTCAAAGAAAACTCGCTCAATAAACGTCTGCTTTGAAAAGAGCGTGACAGGATTCTATTTACATATCGAGCGTCAGCTGTCTGGTTCATATGCAAATTAGTTTCTTACATTCCATTTCCCCCTATGTACTTTTCAACTTTGAAAGTGAAAGTGCTGGTTGTTTTGAGGAAGAGGAATGTTGGCGTTGATACGTGATGTCATCGCCTCGGAATCCATCCTAACAGGGGGTGGTTGGGGTCTATTTTGTAAAATATTTCGTAAATTACGTCAGGATAATAAGGAATATCCTTATCCAGCCGACAAAACATCCACTCGGCTCTGCTCATATCAGAAACCTCAGGAATAGAGTTACCGGTTATCTGAGACAAAAAATAGGGAATAGCTTTGTAATATTTCCCTAGTTTTAATTTTTTCAGCGTTTTCCGTAGGCTTTGTGGCGTTGGTTCTTCTAAATGGTCTATGATTTTCTTCTTTACTTCGTCGTCTAAATATACCGGCCGATGACCTTGAATGTGACTCATCCAGTCTCTAAAGTATTTTATTCTTTTGTATGTGGTCTTCTTACGACCTCCATTGGCGTAATACTGCTCTCTGGTAGCATTTGGTACAGCGTTTCGAATGTTCTTACCACACTCGTAACACTGTGCTGAAGTATCTTCTTGTATTGGCATTTTTTTACCACAACAAATATACTTATTTGGTTTAGTAGGTACAAACTTGGGTTTCAAACACTTTATACAGAAGTCATAAACAAACTCTTTACAATCTTCACACTCCATATATAGACTAACATATTTAAGTGGTTGCGCTGTTGCCCTCAACCACACTTGGGATGGGTTGTTTCCGTAGGTGAATTTTTGACACGGGGTTTGCCCGTGTTGAGATTGCGCTGATACCCCCATTCCCTATACTACTCCTCCTCCCCCTTCGTTTTTTGTCCTTGCCACAGGAAGTCCAAGCACGTAAAAGGAACCAAAGGAGCTGCCTGCGGAGGACGCTACTACGCCATAACAGTACTGGATGGTGATCGCTTGGGAATACTAGGTGCTGAAGACTTTTTTTGGCATTCTTCTATCCTATTCTGTATCTTTGAAGCGATTCATGGAAGTCAAAATGACTTTGAATTATTTTAAAATTATTTTTAATTTATTGTTTATTTTCTCAATAAAAAAATAATCCTTGTAGTACTCTTCAAAGCAGATATCGTCGACTTGTTTGTTTGAAATATTGTGTTCACACTGCGAAAATTGTTACAAAGTTACTGTAAACCATGAATAAAATCCCATCCCCTCCCCCGTGGTGTTAGTTTGTCTTAACATGAAAACGAGGCCGCCTCATGGTATAATACCGTTCAGTGGAGCAGACAACGAGTAGTGATTGTTTTGGGAGTGTTTTCCGACTACAAATCCTTCTTTTATCTCACAATTATGGATCTTCATGGGCTCATACATCATCTTAAAGGTACATTAACTATTTTTAAGCCTCGTATTGTTTTTTTTATATCTAAAGTGATATTTTAGAGTTGAATTGACCGTAAAGAGTTCGGTTGCTTGTCGCCATGTTTTGGCGGGATTCACTCTCAACAATTTAGCTTGAAGTTGAACGATTTATTGCTTGAAAAAAATTATTATAACCCGAATCATTTATGCTCCTATGTTTCATGCGAGATTTGGCAATGTTTACCGGTAATTTGTCTATATTTTGTACGATTTTGTTTGATTCTACGGTCAGTTGGAAACGTTTTCCTCCCAAGTTTGTTTTCCGTGATTTTCTTGGTTTCTTTAGATGAGGTGTTTTCTCGAAAATCCATCCTAAGAGAAGCTCTCTATTCTCATTTATTAAGTTTGCGAATATCTTAAAGTAAGAATTTTACGCTTACGTTATTTATTTAAATCAAGAATCATATTCTAATGGTTGGCAAATTTCTTGAATCAAGATTTCACTATTTAATAATTAGACTGTGAGATCAAAACTTTACTGAAGTGTAAAAGGCAGGATGGGTGAATACAAGGAGGATGCAAACAGATTGTGGAGACTGACTAACAAACTATACTTTAATGTCCGCCATCTTAACTTGCACACCCCACCGCTGGTCAGCGGTTACAAAACACAGGAAACCCATAACATGAAGAACGACGGTCACCGGCGGCTTTGTTTCATTCATCTTGCGATTTCCACTTGATGCCTTTGTATTTTTATAGCTTTCGGTTTCTATTATTACGGTCAAAACTCTGTTTCCAATATTTTCCACCTTTTTATTAGTTCTTGGGATAGTTTGCCTATTATAAAGGTTCTGTTTTTTTCCAGAATTTTTTTCTATGGCTTCTGTAGTACTGTACTGTATCCCTGTAGACTAAAAACTACGAATACCACAGCTTTAGGCCAATGGAGGTTTAGCCTGAAGAGCTTTAGCCCCATCTGGCATCCATCCCACCTGGATGGAAATCTAAAGCAGGTATTTAGAAGCTTTTAAAGTTAAGTATAATACTGATAGGGCTTGTAGTTCTAATGAATTTCTAAGTTGAACACATGCGGGTTCGCAGCCATTTTGGACTTTTTTAGTTTATAGTTCTGGTTAAGAAATATGTGCCTTCAAGTGAGTTAACTCCTTATTTATTACAAATAAGCTTTATAGTCAATTTTTCTTTAAAGATAGTTAAATAAAACCTTTCAATGAGTGCTTTTAGAATAATTATAACAGATATTCTATGGCAGCCATGTTGTTTTAACATCCGACCACAGGCAGCCTGCGCTTAAATTTTCTTTACATTATTCTTTAATTTTTACTGTAGTCATTGTGCAAAATCTCACAGAAGCATAATCTTTTTTAGCGATAACCAACAGATAATCTTTAATCATCTATATCAATTTTATTGTAAATATGCAAAGAAAAAGTATTTATAGATGAACATTAATATACTTGTAAAGGGAATTGTAAAGGAGAATTTGGAAGGCTACCACAGATGTCTCTTGATGAGGTAGCTCGATTAATAGGTACATCAAGAGGTTGGCTTTGCTGGAGGCTCTTCTGTTAAGGGCATTTTGCCAACCTTTAAGGTTGTTCGTCCTTACTGACCTGCTATACACACTCCATGATTTTAGGGGCCAGGTATCTCCTTCAACTCAGGTCTCCTTCACATACAGTACTGGAACCGAGTGAAGTACCGTCCACTCACAAGTATGAGTACTCGTTCCGACTCGTTAATCGCGAGCGGCAAGTAAAAATAAGGTTTACTTAGTTTCTCCAAAACAATTACACAGGCTTTGACGCATTACTTTTTATTCAACTGTCATTAATTTTTGGTGCCCTCAAAAGAATTGCTGAACCAGTTCAATCCGGTTCAAGCTGGCCAAGACTTGTAAAATGCAAATTAAGTCATATTTTATCGTATTTGAAATCACACTACTGGCTATTTGTCAAAAAATGCTTTATTATACTTATTTATATATTGCATCGAGTAACACTTTGGCTTTGAATACTATAATTAAATTACACGGTTTTTCTGTTTCCTTCGCAAACATTCATCAGTCCTACTAATATACACCTTTGTCATAATGGCGGGGGCTGATTTGAGACTGGTGACTGGCGCACAGAGTCGGGGCCAGAAAGGCCTCATTTTGTAAACATCTTACACGTGAAGGCGATAATCCAGTACTTGTAAAGGGTCTCTTACTTCATCTTTCCCAAATACAAGAGAGGGATAATTTCTTTGTAGAATCTGCCAATGAAGAAACGATACAGGGTGTAAAAGAAGACTTTGAAAAGCAAGAGAAGTTGAAACACAGACGAACTTACAGTATTTGAAGTGAGAGATTTTTAAACCCAGACTGATCTTGAGGAAATCAAAGAAAACAAGAGAGGAAGATCAAGACTTCTAAGACAAATTGATGAATATTTTCTTGCCA
This sequence comes from Actinia equina, assembly GCA_011057435.1. NCBI lineage: Eukaryota > Metazoa > Cnidaria > Anthozoa > Actiniaria > Actiniidae > Actinia > Actinia equina. The sequence goes on along the minus strand of WHPX01001069.1, from coordinate 45,546 downwards.
TGTGTCAATTGAGACAAAGTTTTGCTGAAAATCATATTGGTCACCTATTCCATGTATTCTATCTGCATCAACAGCAAGTCAGATACTTATATCTTGGTTAAATTTTATGTACCTGAAGCTTGGTGAAATTAACATTTGGCCTTCGAGAGAGATAATAGATGATACAATGCCAGAGGATTTTAAAGGAAAATACCAATCAACAAGAGTTAATATTGACTGCACTCAAGTAAGGTGTCAAATGTCCAGCATCCTTCAACTGAATGGGGAACTTTTTAGTAGCTACAAACACCATACAACTCTCAAAGGTTTAATTGGAATCTCCCCTTGTGGTAGTAGTAATATACATATACGTTTAGGTCCTATATAATTTATGCATGACGTGACAGATGGAAAAGGGTTATTGTAATGTGTGCATGACGTGACAGGGGGGTAAAAAGAGGAAGAAGGAATGTGTGAGGAGAACGTATAGCAACCTTGAGCAAAGGGGCGGGGGCGCAAATAAATAAATAAATTAATGAATCAATTAAAAAAAATGAAAATTAAAAAACAAAATAAAAGAAATAAAAATAATTAGTGTCTATTCCTGATAAATACTCATTACTTATATTACCAAATACGTAATTACACATTTTACCAGTAAAACACAGATATTTATTAATATGTACCAAAGGATTGTGAACGTGTCCATTTTCATCTATAAATTCCATAAACAACAAAGAACCTTCAATGATGCTAGAACATATTAGGTTATAATGCGAATTTATGTCGTTACCAATTTCGGTTTTATACTTAATTGGCAAAACTGTAAAATTATTATTTGTTTTATCACTTATGATATCTAAGTTATAACAAACTTTATGTAATATTGGTACAGTTTTGTCAGCATTTACAATTTTTGCAAAATTAATGGAAATTTTAACATTACCGGTTTTCATGTTAATATTAATACCTTTGGCCTTTAAAATTGAATAAGGGTTAATTAGTTGAACTTTAGTTAGATCTTTTTTTTGCGCAAGTAATAATTTGTCACTTTGCTTATAAACGCTCGGTTTAAAATAATCCAAAGTTCCATAATATATTAATTCATTATTTTCAATTACAAAGGCAACCTTAAATTTTTCAAAATAATAAGTAATTTGCGTTACATTTTTTGCATAAAAATCTGAATCAATATTACTACATATTAAATAAATATCTTGAAGCAAATAATCATTTACTATGTTAATGTTAACTGATCCAACAGCTTCCTGCTCAAACTCAACTTCATACTCATCAGTTGCTTGTACTTTGACCTTGTCTAAGTCAGTAACCGTCACTATTTTTCCTTTTTCGGTCATTTTAATAGTCAACATTATAAATGACAAAAAAAATATTATTTTGCTTAACAACTTGTTATAAATTTAAGAGTGGTTAGTGTTATAAATACAGTTAAAGGTCAACCGTTGTAATAGTTTCAATATTAGACAACTTCATTTGTTCAGGAAGTAAATCTCTGGTTTTAGGGGTAAGTTCATCTGAATAATCATTAAAACCTGACCCCACGTCTTTAAATGCTTCAAGTATTTTATACAGCCCAGGCATTTTTTTTCTTCTGCGGTAAGGTTGCCTTTACGTGCCTTGCTAATTAACCTAAAACAGCTAACATCATAAATTAAAGATATAAAATAAAGGTATTTTCTCCACAAGTGCCCTACTTTGTAGTCACATATTTTTTTCATAAACATTGGCAAAGCTTTTATGCTGGACTGCAATTCTGAGCTTTGCGTAACTTCATTTAAAAGTTCTATTACTTTTGGAGAAACAAACTTATTTAAAAACTTCAAAAATTCATTTGAACATACAAGCGTTCTAAGCTTATCTTTATCTCTAAAATACTCGAGCAAATCTTGCTTGCTTACTTGTAGTGAAAACAGTACTTTACAGTGTGGTACTAATATAGTAACAATTGTGCCAATACAAACAAATAAATCGTATTTTTTGATAAATGGCAAACAATTTATAGAATTAACAGTGTCGGTACTAACTGAGGCAATAAACACTCCTTGTAAGTCATTTCCATAGGATTCTTTAAAAATTGAGCTTACCAAATTAAAAAATGTGCTTGTTACATCGTTTCCAACTATTGAGCAAATTCCATGACCCAAGGTAGTCACGGCAGAACCAACATTTTGTGTTAACTTTTTAATAGTAGTGTTTTTTGTTGGTTTTTCCGTTCTTTTTTTTTAAAGATGACAAATGGCTATTACTGTACGTTTCACTGTGAACATCTGGAAAAACACTATCGATTGCAGTTAAATGACTATTGGGTTTTGTGCTAAAAGGATTGTAATCAGATGTTTCGTCCAATAACTTGTCAGGTAAAAAGACACGTTGTTGGTCGTTGCCAAATAAATTAAGTGAAAGGTTACTTTGTTTACCAAAAAGATCTGAAGAATGTTGTTGTCAGTCAATTTGTTGTAATAAGTTGTTACGATGTTCACCTTTTAATGACATTGTTTGCTTTTGCTCATTAGTATAAAATTCAAATGGAACTTGCTCTAGACTATGATTTAAAATGTCAGCCCGACTTTCTATTTCATTTCTTGTAATTCGTTCTAGTGAAGTTACAAAATTTTCATCTGCCAAATTAACCAATGTCATTAATTCATGATCAATTTCTAATAATTCATTTGTAGTACTAATTGCTTCTGCATACTTTACATCTCTGTTTGTGAGATAATTGACAAAAATTTCTGCCATGAACGCAAATATTTAATTTATAACTTTTTAATGATTGTAATAATTACCAAAATGGTTACCACTATAAAAGCCTTTGAAGATAATTCTTTAGAATATAATAAAATGTTTTCTCTTAGTTACTTAGGAATTCCGCAAAGTTCTTCATTATGGAAGTCGGCGCACACTGACAAAATATCTAGTTTAATTGGATCCAGTTCTATTATGCATGTAGTTAACAAAAATTATTTAGCTTTATTTTAATCATTTGTTTAGAATTGGACACATTCCAAGAATTAATTGTAACTGGGGGCACACATTTGAAGGTATTTCAAGAGAAGTGGCAAGCAGAATTAATAAAATTCAATTACATGATGGTTTTACAGTTAAAAGCAAATTTGGAACAGCATCAAGTGTAGATGCGTTTGGCAAAGACGTTAATGGTGACCTAGTAATCGTAGAGCTTAAATCACCAATAACTCGACCAATACGGCACGACGACCAAGTTTATTTTAGATACAAAAATCAAGTTATTCATCAAATTTTAACTACTGAAGCAAAGTTGGCTATTTATTGCGAAGTACAAGTAATTCCGTGCAGAATTGCTGAATTGTTTCAACTTGGTCCAATGATTAGCTGTACCAATAGCTTTGCACCCAAAAAAATTATAAAACCGTCTAAAGTTGCATATATAGGTTTATTGGAATAAAATTTTCCAAAAAAATGTGACGTACATGATTTTTCATATTGTACCACTGATCAATTTTGTGATTTGGTAGAACACGAAGGAGAACCTACGTTTGAGTAATGCTCATTGTCTGAAAAAGAAAAACTTTTAAATTTATTAAAAGGTCATTATTTGGTGTTGCCGTTTTACATTGGAGACATTAAAAATGTATTAGTTAAAAAAGACTTGTTAAATATTTACAAACCAGTTTTAAAATACACAAATATGTTAATGACAAATTACATAAAACAAAACGGGCGCATCAAACTTTTAAACAAGGATTATTCACAAGATGTGGCCAAAATGGTACAAAGTTTAACAAAGTTTGTAAACGGCCAATATCACATGTTTGAAAAAAAAAATTAATATATATATATATAAAGTTTGCTTTTTGTTATTGTCATGTTTTAAAAAAAAAAAAAGATTAAACATTTTTAATGTTTTTTTTTTTTTTAGTCAACAGCTTTTAACATTAAAACACTTTTTGTTAATAAACTTTTTTCTATCATAACGTCTCCTAATTTTACACTTTTTTTTCAAAGCATATTTAAAAACTTAATTTTAACATCTTTTATTGAAATTGGTATTAGCTCCAAATCTTGGCCAAAAATTTCTTGGCATTCTAACTTTAAAATTCTTCCATTGAAAGAATTTTTGTTATAACATTTTTTTCACACAAATTGTTATTTGGTGCTAACATAAAATTGTCATGAGTAAAATGAGTGATGTCAGTAAACATTCCGCTTAAGGTTTGCTCGTGAAATTTGTCGTAAATAATACAAACAACTTCTTTGTATTTTTTAAGTTGTTTTTCTACAATGGACTTGAAAATTTTTTTAGTTTTATACATAAAAAATATTTTTTCATCATTTTTTAGTGAAATTATCAAATGTTCATTAGTCAAATTTACAACATTAAATTCTTCTTCATCTATAATTATTTCTTTTTTAACTTTAAAACGTTTGCAAATATTTAAATATACCCTATAAGACATTTTACATTAAACACAGTTACGTTTTTTAAACATATAATATTTATATTTTAGATGTAGGCACGTCACTTCCTTCTATGACTGACACGTTAAGTTTTTGAAACACTTTAAAGAAGGCAAGATCTGTCATGTCAAATTCTATTACTCGCTGAACAATTAAATATAACACTTCCAAACACACCCTTAGTTCTAATATCTTTGACGTATCCTGTCTACCTTTTTCCATTTCCAGTTCAAATTTTTCGTGGGTTCTAAGATAGTTAAATCCAAAGTTTGTTGTGAAAAAGTGGCTTACCACATATACTAGCTCGTTTCTTGGTTTACGTAACATTTCAAGATTGTTAGTTTCGGCAATGTAATTGCTAGTAACATAAGTTTCTGTGAATTTCCCAATTGTACTATATATTTTTTTGCTATTGTATTCGCCATTTGTAATATATGCTTGTTCACCCATAAATATAGGTATAGCACCTTCATAATCCTCAAACATTCGAGGATAACGAGCTCCAAATGTGTTGCGCAAAACTTTGAGTTCATCTTCGTAAAGAAGTTGAAGTTTGGCAGCATGTTCAATGATCATAGGCATAGAATGTTCTCCCAGTAAAGCTGCTTGGTGTAAACCTAACTCAATATCATCATTTAAATGTTCAGGACGTAAAAATTGTCTTACAGTTTTTTTCTGTAAGTAGTCGGAAACTTGTCCAAGTTGTTTTCTTTCAATACTTGACAAACCGTAATGTTTTTTTCTTTTGCTTATTGGAACATTTTCCTTTAATTTTAGCGCGCAAAATTTTTGGTTAATATCATACCTGACATTATCAACTACACCCGAAGTGTCAAGGTATAATAATGAAAAAATTTGCTCGAAATTTGGGGAAATACATTTAAGCATTCCCTGACCTTCAAATGAACATAGATCTTCGACATCGTCCTTAGTGATGTTAAATTTTTTTATGTCTAAAATCTTGATATTATCAACAAAAAAATGAAACTTTATCAGGTGAACTGCTGCATTTTACTTTGTTTGCATTATTTCCAAGATTTTTCAAAATTAAATCTTTGAATTCTTCAGGGTTTGGCGTAATAACGTCAAGGTCTCCAAAGCCTACAAACCTTTTTTTCTTTTGATTGAAAAATAGTGGAAATTTCATTTTTAGCATTCTTAACTTTCCTTTTACCATTTTTGACCAAGCTTTTTTTACTTGTTGCACATATTTTAAAAAGCTGCCAAAAAATCCATACGTAAAGGCCAGTTTAACACATTCTTCTGCAATAATGGTTAACATTTTTATAATAACACCACCTACCAATAACAATGGACTGTCAGTTTCATCTAAATCTGACTTTTTTTGAACCGCCAACATTTGTTCTATATCATTTTCAGTTAATGGTGTTTCATTTTCTAATTCTATAAGTTCTTCCTCAGATAGCTCAGTTTTAATTAATCTTTCCACTTCTTTGCTTAAATCTGGATGTACGTCTGTAAACAACAAGATTATATGATCTTCAACGTTTTCGAATCCATCTACTTCGTCTGTAGGCGCAATCTTTACTTTTTCAGATAAAGTAAAAGTAGACATTTTACCTATTTTTCAAACAGTATTATAATGGTAAAAAATTATTTAAAAAAAAAACACTCATATCAAAAATGGATTTACTTTTGCACAAATCAACGGTTGAGCAAACGTTTGAAAATGTTCGAACCATTAATCATCTACTGTTTCATACTTCGTTTGAAGGTCAAATGGTTCAAACCTTAAGACGATTCAAAGATGTTTACTTTAAAGATAACCAAGTAGAATTGTCAAATTTAACGGGTGAAGAATGTAAGTATTGCAAAGGTGTTGAAGCAAAGGAACCGCACATTTCAACTGATATTGAAATGAACGCTACTAGAATGTTGTTAAGTAATTGTCGAATACATGAAATGATGCCTAACACTGTAATTGAAACTAACACACTTAATTGTTATTCTTTGTTTTCTTTGATTTTCAATTTGCCTTCATTGTATTCACGTGGTTTAATTGCTCCTTATGAGAAGGAAACAATTATCATTCAACAACTTGGAATAAAGATTGCAAAGCACATTTGCCCAGAACTTCAAAAGTTTAACTTTCCCAAAAACGTTGAAAATATTCCAGACTTGTGTATTGAGTTTATCATTTGCGCTACAGCAATTTTTGGCGTTAATCCATTACTGTCTGTAAATACCTCAAAGGATTATTTGACACCTATTAATCCTATTTTAGTGTATTCTGTTGTAAACTTTCCAAAACCTGTTCAGTTGAAAATAGCGCAAATTTATAGTAATTTGCATTGGTGGGGACGCGATTTTGAACTTTATAACACCATGATTAAAGGTTCAAAAAATGAAGTTCATATAGATTTAGACCAAGTTTCCTTTACTCACAAGACTACTATATCAAGATTTTTCATTAAATTGTTATCAGAAGCATCAAACGTTTGATGCGTTTTTCAAGTCAAAAGCTGTAGCTTCTTTGATGGAGTCAGTAAACGAGGGAAGTATTTACGATGGCCAAAAAACTGTTTCTAGTGCTGGACGACAAACTAACCAAAGTTTTGACCAAAAAGCAAGTAATGTCAGTGGTGCAAAACCAAAAACTCTTTTAAGTTCCACCAAAGAAGTTAATGATCTTTTTGACCCTCCTAAAGAAAAAAAGAACACTTATGCAAAGGCAGTAACAAGTGGAATTAAGCTTCCAACTGCAAGTGATGGACTTAGTTGGGGTGAATCTGTGGATAGAATTACCTGGATCGAGCAATGCCGAATCAATTAGTACGTTGTCCATTGGCCGCGTTGCCATAATATGTTTTATTGGAGTGTGTTTTTGTGCAATTTGAGTTTTAGCATAATTAAAAGCAGAAGGTTCACCACTTATTATTTTCATTTTAAATAATTCATTTATATATGAAATATCTGGAGTTTGAAGAATATGCAGCGTTGCATAAATTGATGCAAACAATGATGGAGCCAGTCCAACCATTTCTTTCATAATAGAAACACTATTGCAAATCACCATTGAATCATCAACATCTTTAACTTCTAACACTTCTTCAAAATTGCGCCCATAAGTCACAATACATGCGCAATTTTCTTTGTTTAACATATAGCAAGCACTAATATTTTGAATTCCTTTAACTGTAATATTTATTAATTCATGATTTATTTTCATAAATTTAGAAGGGTCGTTAAATCCAACCAATATTTTAAACTTAATAGTGCTTATTTCATGTGGAAGTATAAGTATTTCATCTTCAACTAAAAAAACCACTTCTTTTAATTTTTTTATTAAATCAAAAGGTGAGATTATATATTTTTTCATGCTAATCATGCACAATTCATAAATAATTGCAAATTTAGCATTATAAAATTCACCATACAATGAATTATGGTGTGAAATTTTTGTTTCAATATTTTCATTTACTTTTACTAAGTCAGGAGACCTTAATTGCTTTAATTGTTTAAATTTAACTTCGATAATATCTTCTTTTATTTCAATAATACGTTCCTTAGAAACTTTGCTCGTGTCAAAGAATATAAATATTTGGATTTTGTCCATGGTTTGAACACCATCCATAACTGGAGATAAAACATCTTCTTCCACACTTTTTTCTGGGGTTTTGTGTGAATCCAAATATATTTGTATAAAATGTGTAATTGTTGCTTCAATAATGTGCTCACCTATTACTGTACCAGAAGTATAAGTTTTTTCAATTAAAGAAGTTAAAACTAGTCTAAAATACATATCAGTAAACTTGGACCCTCTTTGAACAGCTTCTTCAATAGTAAATGACGTAAGTAAATAATACAATAAAAAATCTAATTGCATGTCGACTTGGGTACTTAAAGGTTGACCATAAAGTAACACTATTTGGTTAACATAGTATTCATATAATGTTGTTATTTTTTTAATTTCTTCTTTGTTGTTTGACATTTTTTCTAAGGTATCAGTTTCAATATTTTCTTTTTGGCACAATAATAAAATTACTTGGTTTGTTGCATGTTCATGGGTCCAAGGCATTATTGTTTTATTTTGAAATTCAAACAAGTCAATTAAAGCCAAAGAATCATAAAATTCATTAATTGTTTGCTTTGCTTTGCTATAATAATTAAATAGTGCTGTTGAATAATAAAAGTCATCTAGCTTTTTTAAAGCTTTATAATTTAGCATTACATTAAAGCACTTTCCAGGAATTAAACCTAAAAAACCAAATTTGACTGACAAAAGAATGTTTTTAAACATATATCGCCCTATTGGGTTTATGAACGTACCATCTATACCATTTTTCATTTGTTTGGCACGATACCCAATAGGTCGAACGTCAACTATTTTTTTCTTTAGCGCCGAAGCAGCTTTGTACGCTCCAGTAAAAGATTCTTGAAAACTTGTAGTTCCACATATTCCAGCGGTATAATAACCAATTGCAATTGGGTCTGTTTCCCCTATTTTATTACTAATCCCATCTCTACCCCAAATAAACGGACGTTCTAGTAATTCATTATCGCAAATATTAATATTCCAACTATTAATATACGTTCTAACAAGTGCGTTTCCAACATTTAAACCTTTACTGGCACCTTCTTTTAGCTCATTTATGGTTTTAAAATGTTCCTCATCTGACGGACCTAGCTCTGTCATGTGAATTTTTCTTGATTTAATTCATTAACATACCTTGAAATTGCTTCTTCGTTAGGAGCTGCTGTTGCTTGGTAAAGTAACATTCTATTTTTTTGATGATACCCTAGCTTGGTTTGTTCTGCTTTTCTAATAGCTTTAAGTTGAAGCCACTTTTTTTTGTTTAATGCTAAAATTTTCTTGTAAGTTCGCTCATTTGCAACTAAGTTATTTATCGAGTACCCAAAACCTATCAGTTGAAGAATTTTGTTACCAATACACTGTAATAGTCCAATTAACTTAATCATGTCAGTAGGATGGTACATGTTAAATAATACATGAATAATGCTATTTTCTCCTGAGTCTAAGCAACTTGCACTTAAATTACCAGAAATATGTTTACCGTTTGCAACATGAAAGTCATGTTTGTTATAAGTTACTTTTGTAGCTGAAAAAAGAGTAGTAACTATGTCTGAACCGTCATAACGGTCTTTTGGTTTAACATAGTTAACAACCTCCACAGTGTTCATAAATAACCAATAATATTCGGTTGAGGTTAAGTTATATATTTTGTCTGCAAGCATACACAGTCCAACAACACTTTCATTATTTAAACTTAAGCAAATACCAGGTCGTTTATCATTATAATATAAATTATAAAAGCCAGAAATACATATAGCTGTAGGTGTTATAGTCCAATTTGTTAAGTAAATTTGAGACTCTTCGTCACCATCGTAATCTCCATCACCTCGTTTTTGTGTTATTGGATGAACCCCATGCCCAAATCCAACAGTATCTGATATTTTTATTAACAGTGAAAAAACTCCATTATAACCTCTAACGGGATGTCTAATAGTTGTCATTGCAATTAAATCAGAGGCAGGCAAGAAAATTATATCACCAATTTGAATGTTAAAATATCTTAGTTGATTTTGAAAGTTGGCAAACATTTTGTGCCCTCTTTGTATTGCAACTGAGTTGTATTTGTTTAAGTATTTTGCTAAAAAATTTTAATAGCAAAATAGTTATATGGCATTACATAATACTTAGTTAAAAAATTTGCGGCTTGTCTGGGAGAAATAATGTCTGTTAAAGGACTTTCAGCATTTATACTAGTAGATACTTGGCGTCCAACATTTGTTATTGACTTAGCAATAACATGTGACTTTATTAACCCAGATTTGCCAGACAAGGATTCATTGGTAGTTTTTGGTACATTATGCGCTAATTTGTTTTTCCACTTAGTTAATGACAAGTCTTTATGGGCATCTTCGAGTAAATAGCAAATTTGCATTTGTTGTTGGTTTTTTTTTTTCATTGGTGCTTTCCATTTTTTGCATTTTGATAATCGCATTTAGTATTTCAGAGTCAGCGTTTAATTGAACTTGTTTGGTTTTAACTGAAATTAAGCTTTCTCTAAAATTTTTGGCTTACCACATATACTAGCTCGTTTCTTGGTTTACGTAACATTTCAAGAATGTTGGTTTCGGCAATGTAATTGCTAGTAACATAAGTTTCTGTGAATTTCCCAATCGTAACTATATATTTTTTTGCTATTGTATTCGCCATTTGTAATACATGCTTGTTCACCCATAAATATAGGTATAGCACCTTCATAATCCTCAAACATTCGAGGATAACGAGCTCCAAATGTGTTGCGCAAAACTTTGAGTTCATCTTCGTAAAGAAGTTGAAGTTTGGCAGCATGTTCAATGATCATAGGCATAGAATGTTCTCCCAGTAAAGCTGCTTGGTGTAAACCTAACTCAATATCATCATTTAAATGTTCAGGACGTAAAAATTGTCTTACAGTTTTTTTCTGTAAGTAGTCGGAAACTTGTCCAAGTTGTTTTCTTTCAATACTTGACAAACCGTAATGTATTTTTCTTTTGCTCATTGGAACATTTTCCTTTAATTTTAGCGCGCAAAATTTTTGGTTAATATCATACCTGACATTATCAACTACACCCGAAGTGTCATGGTATAATAATGAAAAAATTTGCTCGAAATTTGGGGAAATACATTTAATCTAACATAGATCTTCGACATCGTCCTTAGTGATGTTAAATTTTTTTATGTCTAAAATCTTGATATTATCAACAAAAAAATGAAACTTTATCAGGTGAACTGCTGCATTTTACTTTGTTTGCATCTTTTCCAAGATTTTTCAAAATTAAATCTTTAAATTCTTCAGGGTTTGGCGTAATAACGTCAAGGTCTCCAATGGCCTACAAACCTTTTTTTCTTTTGATTGAAAAATAGTGGAAATTTCATTTTTAGCATTCTTAACTTTCCTTTTACCATTTTTAACCAAGCTTTTTTTACTTGTTGCACATATTTTAAAAAGCTGCCAAAAAATCCATACGTAAAGGCCAGTTTAACACATTCTTCTGCAATAATGGTTAACATTTTCATAATAACACCACCTACCAATAACAATGGACTGTCAGTTTCATCTAAATCTGACTTTTTTGAACCGCCAACATTTGTTCTATATCATTTTCAGTTAATGGTGTTTCATTTTCTAATTCTATAAGTTCTTCCTCAGATAGCTCAGTTTTAATTAATCTTTCCACTTCTTTGCTTAAATCTGGATGTACGTCTGTAAACAACAAGATTATATGATCTTCAACGTTTTCGAATCCATCTACTTCGTCTGTAGGCGCAATCTTTACTTTTTCAGATAAAGTAAAAGTAGACATTTTACCTATTTTTCAAACAGTATTATAATGGTAAAAAATTATTACAAAAAAAAACACTCATATTAAAAATGGATTTACTTTTGCACAAATCAACGTTTGAGCAAACGTTTGAAAATGTTCGAACCATTAATCATCTACTGTTTCATACTTCGTTTGAAGGTCAAATGGTTCAAACCTTAAGACGATTCAAAGATGTTTACTTTAAAGATAACCAAGTAGAATTGTCAAATTTAACGGGTGAAGAATGTAAGTATTGCAAAGGTGTTGAAGCAAAGGAACCGCACATTTCAACTGATATTGAAATGAACGCTACTAGAATGTTGTTAAGTAATTGTCGAATACATGAAATGATGCCTAACACTGTAATTGAAACTAACACACTTAATTGTTATTCTTTGTTTTCTTTGATTTTTAATTTGCCTTTATTGTATTCACGTGGTTTAATTGCTCCTTATGAGAAGGAAACAATTATCATTCAACAACTTGGAATAAAGATTGCAAAGCACATTTGCCCAGAACTTCAAAAGTTTAACTTTCCCAAAAACGTTGAAAATATTCCAGACTTGTGTATTGAGTTTATCATTTGCGCTACAGCAATTTTTGGCGTTAATCCATTACTGTCTGTAAATACCTCAAAGGATTATTTGACACCTATTAATCCTATTTTAGTGTATTCTGTTGTAAACTTTCCAAAACCTGTTCAGTTGAAAATAGCGCAAATTTATAGTAATTTGCATTGGTGGGGACGCGATTTTGAACTTTATAACACCATGATTAAAGGTTCAAAAAATGAAGTTCATATAGATTTAGACCAAGTTTCCTTTACTCACAAGACTACTATATCAAAATTTTTCATTAAATTGTTATCAGAAGCATCAAACGTTTGATGCGTTTTTCAAGTCAAAAGCTGTAGCTTCTTTGATGGAGTCAGTAAACGAGGGAAGTATTTACGATGGCCAAAAAACTGTTTCTAGTGCTGGACGACAAACTAACCAAAGTTTTGACCAAAAAGCAAGTAATGTCAGTGGTGCAAAACCAAAAACTCTTTTAAGTTCCACCAAAGAAGTTAATGATCTTTTTGACCCTCCTAAAGAAAAAAAGAACACTTATGCAAAGGCAGTAACAAGTGGAATTAAGCTTCCAACTGCAAGTGATGAACTTAGTTGGGGTGAATCTGTGGATAGAATTACCTGGATCGAGCAATGCCGAATCAATTAGTACGTTGTCCATTGGCCGCGTTGCCATAATATGTTTTATTGGAGTGTGTTTTTGTGCAATTTGAGTTTTAGCATAATTAAAAGCAGAAGGTTCACCACTTATTATTTTCATTTTAAATAATTCATTTATATATGAAATATCTGGAGTTTGAAGAATATGCAGCGTTGCATAAATTGATGCAAACAATGATGGAGCCAGTCCAACCATTTCTTTCATAATAGAAACACTATTGCAAATCACCATTGAATCATCAACATCTTTAACTTCTAACACTTCTTCAAAATTGCGCCCATAAGTCACAATACATGCGCAATTTTCTTTGTTTAACATATAGCAAGCACTAATATTTTGAATTCCTTTAACTGTAATATTTATTAATTCATGATTTATTTTCATAAATTTAGAAGGGTCGTTAAATCCAACCAATATTTTAAAATTAATAGTGCTTATTTCATGTGGAAGTATAAGTATTTCATCTTCAACTAAAAAAACCACTTCTTTTAATTTTTTTATTAAATCAAAAGGTGAGATTTTATATTTTTTCATGCTAATCATGCACAATTCATAAATAATTGCAAATTTAGCATTATAAAATTCACCATACAATGAATTATGGTGTGAAATTTTTGTTTCAATATTTTCATTTACTTTTACTAAGTCAGGAGACCTTAATTGCTTTAATTGTTTAAATTTAACTTCGATAATATCTTCTTTTATTTCATTAATACGTTCCTTAGAAACTTTGCTCGTGTCAAAGAATATAAATATTTGGATTTGTCCATGGTTTGAACACCATCCATAACTGGAGATAAAACATCTTCTTCCACACTTTTTTCTGGGGTTTTGTGTGAATCCAAATATATTTGTATAAAATGTGTAATTGTTGCTTCAATAATGTGCTCACCTATTACTGTACCAGAAGTATAAGTTTTTTCAATTAAAGAAGTTAAAACTAGTCTAAAATACATATCAGTAAACTTGGACCCTCTTTGAACAGCTTCTTCAATAGTAAATGACGTAAGTAAATAATACAATAAAAAATCTAATTGCATGTCGACTTGGGTACTTAAAGGTTGACCATAAAGTAACACTATTTGGTTATCATAGTATTCATATAATGTTGTTATTTTTTTAATTTCTTCTTTGTTGTTTGACATTTTTTCTAAGGTATCAGTTTCAATATTTTCTTTTTGGCACAACAATAAAATTACTTGGTTTGTTGCATGTTCATGGGTCCAAGGCATTATTGTTTTATTTTGAAATTCAAACAAGTCAATTAAAGCCAAAGAATCATAAAATTCATTAATTGTTTGCTTTGCTTTGCTATAATAATTAAATAGTGCTGTTGAATAATAAAAGTCATCTAGCTTTTTTAAAGCTTTATAATTTAGCATTACATTAAAGCACTTTCCAGGAATTAAACCTAAAAAACCAAATTTGACTGACAAAAGAATGTTTTTAAACATATATCGCCCTATTGGGTTTATGAACGTACCATCTATACCATTTTTCATTTGTTTGGCACGATACCCAATAGGTCGAACGTCAACTATTTTTTTCTTTAGCGCCGAAGCAGCTTTGTACGCTCCAGTAAAAGATTCTTGAAAATTTGTAGTTCCACATATTCCAGCGGTATAATAACCAATTGCAATTGGGTCTGTTTCCCCTATTTTATTACTAATCCCATCTCTACCCCAAATAAACGGACGTTCTAGTAATTCATTATCGCAAATATTAATATTCCCACTATTAATATACGTTCTAACAAGTGCGTTTCCAACATTTAAACCTTTACTGGCACCTTCTTTTAGCTCATTTATGGTTTTAAAATGTTCCTCATCTGACGGACCTAGCTCTGTCATGTGAATTTTTTCTTGATTTAATTCATTAACATACCTTGAAATTGCTTCTTCGTTAGGAGCTGCTGTTGCTTGGTAAAGTAACATTCTATTTTTTTGATGATACCCTAGCTTGGTTTGTTCTGCTTTTCTAATAGCTTTAAGTTGAAGCCACTTTTTTTTGTTTAATGCTAAAATTTTCTTGTAAGTTCGCTCATTTGCAACTAAGTTATTTATCGAGTACCCAAAACCTATCAGTTGAAGAATTTTGTTACCAATACACTGTAATAGTCCAATTAACTTAATCATGTCAGTAGGATGGTACATGTTAAATAATACATGAATAATGCTATTTTCTCCTGAGTCTAAGCAACTTGCACTTAAATTACCAGAAATATGTTTACCGTTTGCAACATGAAAGTCATGTTTGTTATAAGTTACTTTTGTAGCTGAAAAAAGAGTAGTAACTATGTCTGAACCGTCATAACGGTCTTTTGGTTTAACATAGTTAACAACCTCCACAGTGTTCATAAATAACCAATAATATTCGGTTGAGGTTAAGTTATATATTTTGTCTGCAAGCATACACAGTCCAACAACACTTTCATTATTTAAACTTAAGCAAATACCAGGTCGTTTATCATTATAATATAAATTATAAAAGCCAGAAATACATATAGCTGTAGGTGTTATAGTCCAATTTGTTAAGTAAATTTGAGACTCTTCGTCACCATCGTAATCTCCATCACCTCGTTTTTGTGTTATTGGATGAACCCCATGCCCAAATCCAACAGTATCTGATATTTTTATTAACAGTGAAAAAACTCCATTATAACCTCTAACTGGATGTCTAATAGTTGTCATTGCAATTAAATCAGAGGCAGGCAAGAAAATTATATCACCAATTTGAATGTTAAAATATCTTAGTTGATTTTGAAAGTTGGCAAAAATTTTGTGCCCTCTTTGTATTGCAACTGAGTTGTATTTGTTTAAGTATTTTGCTAAAAAATTTTAATAGCAAAATAGTTATATGGCATTGCATAATACTTAGTTAAAAATTTGCGGCTTGTCTGGGAGAAATAATGTCTGTTAAAGCACTTTCAGCATTTATACTAGTAGATACTTGGCGTCCAACATTTGTTATTGACTTAGCAATAACATGTGACTTTATTAACCCAGATTTGCCAGACAAGGATTCATTGGTAGTTTTTGGTACATTATGCGCTAATTTGTTTTTCCACTTAGTTAATGACAAGTCTTTATGGGCATCTTCGAGTAAATAGCAAATTTGCATTTGTTGTTGGTTTTTTTTTTTCATTGGTGCTTTCCATTTTTTGCATTTTGAGAATCGCATTTAGTATTTCAGAGTCAGCGTTTAATTGAACTTGTTCGGTTTTAACTGAAATTAAGCTTTCTCTAAAATTTTTGGCTTACCACATATACTAGCTCGTTTCTTGGTTTACGTAACATTTCAAGAATGTTGGTTTCGGCAATGTAATTGCTAGTAACATAAGTTTCTGTGAATTTCCCAATCGTAACTATATATTTTTTTGCTATTGTATTCGCCATTTGTAATACATGCTTGTTCACCCATAAATATAGGTATAGCACCTTCATAATCCTCAAACATTCGAGGATAACGAGCTCCAAATGTGTTGCGCAAAACTTTGAGTTCATCTTCGTAAAGAAGTTGAAGTTTGGCAGCATGTTCAATGATCATAGGCATAGAATGTTCTCCCAGTAAAGCTGCTTGGTGTAAACCTAACTCAATATCATCATTTAAATGTTCAGGACGTAAAAATTGTCTTACAGTTTTTTTCTGTAAGTAGTCGGAAACTTGTCCAAGTTGTTTTCTTTCAATACTTGACAAACCGTAATGTATTTTTCTTTTGCTCATTGGAACATTTTCCTTTAATTTTAGCGCGCAAAATTTTTGGTTAATATCATACCTGACATTATCAACTACACCCGAAGTGTCATGGTATAATAATGAAAAATTTGCTCGAAATTTGGGGAAATACATTTAAGCATTCCCTGACCTTCAAACGAACATAGATCTTCGACATCGTCCTTAGTGATGTTAAATTTTTTTATGTCTAAAATCTTGATATTATCAACAAAAAAATGAAACTTTATCAGGTGAACTGCTGCATTTTACTTTGTTTGCATCTTTTCCAAGATTTTTCAAAATTAAATCTTTAAATTCTTCAGGGTTTGGCGTAATAACGTCAAGGTCTCCAAAGCCTACAAACCTTTTTTTCTTTTGATTGAAAAATAGTGGAAATTTCATTTTTAGCATTCTTAACTTTCCTTTTACCATTTTTAACCAAGCTTTTTTTACTTGTTGCACATATTTTAAAAAGCTGCCAAAAAATCCATACGTAAAGGCCAGTTTAACACATTCTTCTGCAATAATGGTTAACATTTTCATAATAACACCACCTACCAATAACAATGGACTGTCAGTTTCATCTAAATCTGACTTTTTTTGAACCGCCAACATTTGTTCTATATCATTTTCAGTTAATGGTGTTTCATTTTCTAATTCTATAAGTTCTTCCTCAGATAGCTCAGTTTTAATTAATCTTTCCACTTCTTTGCTTAAATCTGGATGTACGTCTGTAAACAACAAGATTATATGATCTTCAACGTTTTCGAATCCATCTACTTCGTCTGTAGGCGCAATCTTTACTTTTTCAGATAAAGTAAAAGTAGACATTTTACCTATTTTTCAAACAGTATTATAATGGTAAAAAATTATTACAAAAAAAAACACACTCATATTAAAAATGGATTTACTTTTGCACAAATCAACGTTTGAGCAAACGTTTGAAAATGTTCGAACCATTAATCATCTACTGTTTCATACTTCGTTTGAAGGTCAAATGGTTCAAACCTTAAGACGATTCAAAGATGTTTACTTTAAAGATAACCAAGTAGAATTGTCAAATTTAACGGGTGAAGAATGTAAGTATTGCAAAGGTGTTGAAGCAAAGGAACCGCACATTTCAACTGATATTGAAATGAACGCTACTAGAATGTTGTTAAGTAATTGTCGAATACATGAAATGATGCCTAACACTGTAATTGAAACTAACACACTTAATTGTTATTCTTTGTTTTCTTTGATTTTTAATTTGCCTTTATTGTATTCACGTGGTTTAATTGCTCCTTATGAGAAGGAAACAATTATCATTCAACAACTTGGAATAAAGATTGCAAAGCACATTTGCCCAGAACTTCAAAAGTTTAACTTTCCCAAAAACGTTGAAAATATTCCAGACTTGTGTATTGAGTTTATCATTTGCGCTACAGCAATTTTTGGCGTTAATCCATTACTGTCTGTAAATACCTCAAAGGATTATTTGACACCTATTAATCCTATTTTAGTGTATTCTGTTGTAAACTTTCCAAAACCTGTTCAGTTGAAAATAGCGCAAATTTATAGTAATTTGCATTGGTGGGGACGCGATTTTGAACTTTATAACACCATGATTAAAGGTTCAAAAAATGAAGTTCATATAGATTTAGACCAAGTTTCCTTTACTCACAAGACTACTATATCAAAATTTTTCATTAAATTGTTATCAGAAGCATCAAACGTTTGATGCGTTTTTCAAGTCAAAAGCTGTAGCTTCTTTGATGGAGTCAGTAAACGAGGGAAGTATTTACGATGGCCAAAAAACTGTTTCTAGTGCTGGACGACAAACTAACCAAAGTTTTGACCAAAAAGCAAGTAATGTCAGTGGTGCAAAACCAAAAACTCTTTTAAGTTCCACCAAAGAAGTTAATGATCTTTTTGACCCTCCTAAAGAAAAAAAGAACACTTATGCAAAGGCAGTAACAAGTGGAATTAAGCTTCCAACTGCAAGTGATGGACTTAGTTGGGGTGAATCTGTGGATAGAATTACCTGGATCGAGCAATGCTAATAAAACATGACCCAGTAAAAAATTTATACAATGGGGATAAATCAATTTGTTTTAAAAACTCGTAAATGGGGTCACCACTTTGTAAAAACACAAACTTGTTCATTGACACTAACTTAATATTATTCGAATAATTACTACTTCGTTGAACTTTAGGTCTGTCATTTTTGCAAGTAGGGCATTTATCAGATAAACACACTTTCATACAAAAAATGCATACATTCTTTAAATAAAACAGTAAAATGTTATAATGTATAGGCTTAAAAAACCTAGGAAGATTTTTTATGATTCCAAAGTGTCCCAAGCATGATTTTTTGTTTTTTTTACAAATTGGACAAAACCCACCATCATGCGAAGAAAGACCTAACTTTGAAAACATTATAGTGTTATGATATTCATTTTGATGAAGGCCAGGAAAATATGGACGATTAACTACTTCTAGTTTTAACGATTCAAAAAACGAATCATCTTCTAATTTAAAAACAAATTTGCAATTTTGATCATGCCATTTTTGTGGTTCCATACTAGCTATTAATTCATAAAATACATATTTAAAGTAAAAATTAGACACTAAACCTAAAAAAAAATTACACCTTTAATTCAGCGTTGGACGTTTATAAATTTGAGAAGGTTTCTTTAGAGCAGGCTGCGACATACATTCAGTTAATGCTCCAAAGGTAATAACAATTGAGTGAAGTAATTTGTAATTTTTAAACAAATCCATAAATGTACTTGAAATAATTACTTTAACCAGTGGGTTTTCAAATGAATCAATTAAATTTTGCACTTGTGGGACCTCATCTAATTCAAATAAGAACTTAACTATATTCACAAGTCCTTTTAGGCAATTAACAAATGTTTTAGAGTAAAGTCCATCATTTTTAACTTCTTTTAAAATGTTGATAAGGTTTGTTAGTTGCATGTCAGTTAAAATTGAAAAATTAATACTTTGAACATTTAATGTAGTAAGTAATACTTCGTCTATAATTTTTAGTTCACTTAACAAAACGTTAGTTTCACCTATTAATTTTAGCCTAGTTAAAGTCATCATTACTCCTTCTATACCAAAAAGATGATTTTACCATGAACATGCCCTATTTGTGGAGGTGGAATATGTGTAAAATGTTGTGTTGAAACTTGTTGAACCATATGAGCAGAGTTAGGTATTAAACATTTTGTGGTATCTAAATTGTTTTCATCAAAAGTTTTTATTTTAGATTCTTCATTTTTGATTTCGGAATCAGCTTGTGCCTTTTCATTTTCAACAATTCGCTTTAAGTTGTCAACATGTTTTAAAATTTCATTATTTCCATATTTTAAATCATTATGTACTTCATTTATTGTTGGAATTTTGACTGATTGCTCCATTTTGTCATTATACAAAAAAATAATAAAATACAGTACGAATACTGTATCTTATTCTTTTTTTTTGTTAAACTTATCTGTTTACATTTTTTATGTTAAATTTAAAATCTAAGTTTATGTTAGTATAATTATAAAGGTGTAAAAATATTTTTAAAACATGAAAGGTATAAAAGTTACTTTATTTATATTGTATTTACTTAGTATTAAACTAGTTTTGCTACACTACTTTTAAATTAGATATGTTACAATTAATATTAAAATTAGCTTTTTCTTTTAAACTATAAAATTAAAAGAAGTTATTTATATATATATATATACATATGTACATTACTTGTATGGCCCTAAATTTACAACTAATAAGGATACTGTTTTTGCGTTAAGAACTGTTGAAACTGATCAGAAAAAGAATTTTGCATTAAAATGGTAAAATAAAAGTCATCGTACGGATACAAATATTTTACGTCACGGCCAATTGTTAATGGGTTAACAAAAAGGTTTAAGTCTCACCTAAGATTTTTGGAAGTCAACTTAAGCTGCTCACACTCTGTTACCTCTTCTTGGACATTGCTAAAAGTACTGACAAATTCACAAACAAGGCTTTCTTTGAAAGAGTCTTTCATAGAAGGCTTTCTTTTTTTTTTGTAGCGAGAACCAATCTGACGAACGAGCAAGATGATAAAACCAGTGTGTCACTAATCACTGTTGGTGGTCCTTTCATCTTTGGAGTCAAAGCTTTGATTACATTATTTAAGTAATCAGAAACGTGTTTCCAAGAACCTTGGTCTAGCACAGCGTTACAAACTACTAAATCAGCATTAAGAAAAGGAGCCAACAAGTCTTTTTTAGCTACAAATTCAACAAACAAAAAAGCCTTACACAAACCTACTACAGTTGCAGCAGTAAATGAATTGTTGTAACTTGCTGGATTTGAAAGCACCAGCCACACATAGTACAAAATTTTTGACAAAGAGAAGAAAGCCCAATTTGGCTTTTTGGAATTACTAGCCAATGATAACTTCTTTCTTACACCAAACAGTGCCTCGTGCCTATTTGCAAGGTCTTCAAAAAACTTTGCCTCATCCGGTTCGGGTTTTAGGTTTTCCAACAAAGGCAAGTCTTTTACTGACTCTTTTGTGGGAAAATTACGTAGCTCAAAAGCTTTCGTGGTAGCAGCTTTAGGTTCACTAACAGTGGATTTGTTAGGGTCTTTAAGTCTGATGTACCTGACAGTTTTTAAGTTATACAATTCTGCACCTAAAGCTCCAACGTCACCAACTTCGTTTTTGTCCTGCGTTAGGCCATTTTGCTGTACAGTGTTAAAATAAGTAGTTCCACATATGTTTGTAGAATGCGTAAAATACGAATCTTTGTCTATTTTACACTTTGAAAAGGTGTCATTCTCAGTAGACCAAGCTAACTGAGAAGTTCTCAAAATGCTGTTGATTTCATAAAAACTTCTTTTGTAACTGTACCTGTATGACTCATCATACTGTAAGTATGAAACAAGACTTTCGAAATTGCAACTCAAATAGCCAATGTAACTTCTGGTGAAATTACTTCCTTACACCTGTTCGCTGCTGGTGTAATGTCAGTAAATTTAGCACTTTCGGCATGCCATGCGACTTCCATGAAATCTTGCGCAAAAACAACTGTAGCGACATTAAATTTTTTAATGCCAAACAACAAAGTAAAAACATCGTTAAACATTACACCTGAAACTTTGGCGATTGAAGGAAGTCTATCAGTCAACAGTGAGTTATATACAGTCTTAAATCCGATTTCCTTACCGTATTTTTGTTTGCATTCACTATCTGCGATCCTAAGGGCTTCATTCAACAAAGTTAAGATATATTGCCTTACGTTGTTTGTAATTAGTGGACTAAAAGTTTGACCACCATGCAAATTGGCAGTATTGCCACAAAAAAGTTCAACCATGTACTTTCTGATGTTATACACAGCTTTGTAGATCTGTACTTGTCCAATTAACAGTGGTGCGTAAATGCCACCAACGTTAAATACCTTTAGGTATGCCAACTCTGTATTTTGAAACGAGATTTCTTCGTATAGAACATAATTGTTACGAGAGTCTAATGTTGGGCTGTTTTTATCATCATCGACTTTCGGAACAAAGTATACGTTTTCTTGAATAGCTGAGGTTGCCATTTTTCCTGTTTTTAAATTTTAAAAAAGGTTACTACAGTAACTTCAAAATAAAAAATGTTTAATTCTGATAAATATGCAGAATTAAATGAATTTAAAGGGCTATAACAAATACTCAATTTTTTAGTTTGCTAAGATCTAATTATAAAAAAAATATTAGAGCCGATTTTTTATGCTTATAATAGTTTATTATATTTTACGTCACGGCCAATTGTTAATGGGTTAACAAAAAGGTTTAAGTCTGACCTAAGATTTTTGGAAGTCAACTTAAGCTGCTCACACTCTGTTACCTCTTCTTGGACATTGCTAAAAGTACTGACAAATTCACAAACAGGGCTTTCTTTGAAAGAGTCTTTCATAGAAGGCTTTCTTTTTTTTTTGTAGCGAGAACCAATCTGACGAACGAGCAAGATGATAAAACCAGTGTGTCACTAATCACTGTTGGTGGTCCTTTCATCTTTGGAGTCAAAGCTTTGATTACATTATTTAAGTAATCAGAAATGTGTTTCCAAGAACCTTGGTCTAGCACAGCGTTACAAACTACTAAATCAGCATTAAGAAAAGGAGCCAACAAGTCTTTTTTAGCTACAAATTCAACAAACAAAAAAGCCTTACACAAACCTACTACAGTTGCAGCAGTAAATGAATTGTTGTAACTTGCTGGATTTGAAAGCACCAGCCACACATAGTACAAAATTTTTGACAAAGAGAAGAAAGCCCAATTTGGCTTTTTGGAATTACTAGCCAATGATAACTTCTTTCTTACACCAAACAGTGCCTCGTGCCTATTTGCAAGGTCTTCAAAAAACTTTGCCTCATCCGGTTCGGGTTTTAGGTTTTCCAACAAAGGCTAGTCTTTTACTGACTCTTTTGTGGGAAAATTACGTAGCTCAAAAGCTTTCGTGGTAGCAGCTTTAGGTTCACTAACAGTGGATTTGTTAGGGTCTTTAAGTCTGATGTACCTGACAGTTTTTAAGTTATACAATTCTGCACCTAAAGCTCCAACGTCACCAACTTCGTTTTTGTCCTGCGTTAGGCCATTTTGCTGTACAGTGTTAAAATAAGTAGTTCCACATATGTTTGTAGAATGCGTAAAATACGAATCTTTGTCTATTTTACACTTTGAAAAGGTGTCATTCTCAGTAGACCAAGCTAACTGAGAAGTTCTCAAAATGCTGTTGATTTCATAAAAACTTCTTTTGTAACTGTACCTGTATGACTCATCATACTGTAAGTATGAAACAAGACTTTCGAAATTGCAACTCAAAATAGCCAATGTAACTTCTGGTGAAATTACCTCCTTACACCTGTTCGCTGCTGGTGTAATGTCAGTAAATTTAGCACTTTCGGCATGCCATGCGACTTCCATGAAATCTTGCGCAAAAACAACTGTAGCGACATTAAATTTTTTAATGCCAAACAACAAAGTAAAAACATCGTTAAACATTACACCTGAAACTTTGGCGATTGAAGGAAGTCTATCAGTCAACAGTGAGTTATATACAGTCTTAAATCCGATTTCCTTACCGTATTTTTGTTTGCATTCACTATCTGCGATCCTAAGGGCTTCATTCAACAAAGTTAAGATATTGCCTTACGTTGTTTGTAATTAGTGGACTAAAAGTTTGACCACCATGCAAATTGGCAGTATTGCCACAAAAAAGTTCAACCATGTACTTTCTGATGTTATACACAGCTTTGTAGATCTGTACTTGTCCAATTAACAGTGGTGCGTAAATGCCACCAACGTTAAATACCTTTAGGTATGCCAACTCTGTATTTTGAAACGAGATTTCTTCGTATAGAACATAATTGTTACGAGAGTCTAATGTTGGGCTGTTTTTATCATCATCGACTTTCGGAACAAAGTATACGTTTTCTTGAATAGCTGAGGTTGCCATTTTTCCTGTTTTTAAATTTTAAAAAAGGTTACTACAGTAACTTCAAAATAAAAAATGTTTAATTCTGATAAATATGCAGAATTAAATGAATTTAAAGGGCTATAACAAATACTCAATTTTTTAGTTTGCTAAGATCTAATTATAAAAAAAATATTAGAGCCGATTTTTTATGCTTATAATAGTGTTGAAGTTTTAAAATTTAATGAAAAAATTGGCACTACTTTTAAAATTGCAATAGAAAACGGTGGAATCAAAATGATCGAAATGTTAGATATTTTGCAACCTTTACGTTCAGATCGATTTGTATTGGTGAATTACCAGGTTATTGGATTTTAGTATTTTACATTTTAAAATTTGAAAACCTATATGGAAGTGCCCCATTAAACACTAATACCAAAAAAAATACTGAATTTTTAGCAGATAAACATAAAATTTTTAATTTGGCCAAGTTTAACATGTGGGACAAAAATTGTTCTGGCGATGTTATTGATACTGAATTTCATAAGCATATTGCGCAAAGTCCTAAATACCACTGCGAATGGTTTCATAGGTTCTGGTGATTGGGAAAAAAACAGAATACCAGTACAAAACATTTGATGGGTTAGGAAAAATATTAAAAATTTCAGAAAAAATAGGTTCTAAAGGTGCTTTAATCAAGTTGTACGACCTTGTGGATAAAAAAACTTTAACATTATTACGTTCACTAGTTGCAGAATATCAAACTTATAAATTTGTTAAACCACATGCTAGTCCCAATACTAATACTGAAGTTTATTTAATAGTAACTGGGCGTGCTAAAAGGTCACCTTTGCTTGTACCCACAATTGAAGAATTGGCAAATGCTTGGCTTCCTTTTTTGCAAAAATCTCTTGACACTTACCATTCATTATTTGAGTTAGGCCCGATTCATACGTCGCGCTTTTCATGTGCCGAACCTAATATCCTATTTGGGTCGACACAATTACAATAGGATCGACGTTGATTCATACGTCGCACCTAATGTGTTGAGCCAAAAACTCTGAGCATGAGTAAGCGGTAAAATCAGCCAGCGGAATTACGTTAAATCGAAACAATTCAAATCAAAACAAACATGGCGGACGATCAAAAAAGACTACTTTTTCTCCGTGCTATTCGACATGCAAGGGCAAGAAGGCAAAACATCATGCAGTCTATGCTGTTACTTGTTAGCAGTAGAAGACATATAGTCAGTTTCGCTGTAATGCTGTTGCTTCTTTCCTTACAAAATGGTGTTTACACTATGTATCCCTTTTCGATATGTATCCCTTTTGAATATGTATCTTTGTCATTTATCACATCTTAAAGATATAAACTCTTTACATTTATGTTATTCTGTAACTTGACAATGGCATAGCTATGACACCAAAACATTGTGGTTTTCTTGTATTGAACTTCATTTTCCTAACTTAATTGTTCAATCTTTATTAATCAAATATGTATTCATATTTTTTTCCTTTTTTAGTCCCTATTTTTTCTTATTAGCCCACCCTCTAAGAATTACCCAACCATATAAAAGATACATAATAAATACATCACAAGTTTTATAATGAAACATTTTTTTGTATAAATAGATAAATACATTTGTTTTTGCAATAAATATGCCTTATAAATATTTTTTAAATAAATATACTATGATTTGTATGCAATTTGACCTACTGCTGTCTTGTGCTTTATAAGGAGGTGGCTAAATTGGTTTACTTTGCAATACAAATAGAGTTACTGTAAAAAGTACAAGCATGTTGCAAAATATATTCATTGTACTTTCAAAGTAAAATAATAATACTACATCATTATACCGTCCTTAAGTGCAACTATTAGAATAAATAATTTTCTCGAATAAATTTTATACTTAAATGTCTACTTAAATATTTGAATTCCTCCTTAAGAAATATATTTTGACAAAATAATAAAGGAATCTTTGAAGTCAGCCATTAATCTTACAAACCAGATGTTGAAGGTGGATATTTATTAAACGTGCTGGTAGCCTGCTGTGGATTTGGGGGCAAGGAAGGGAATGGCACACTTGGACATCCTTGTATTTCTTGTATAAAGGATGGTCTTGGCTGCTGCTGGTGGTAACTTGAAGCCCCTGGATTGAACATCGAACTTTGGGACAATATACTAAAGAGCTGTGCTTCATGTTGGCGCTGCCTTTCCATTTCATCTTTCATTAAGTCCAACAAATGTTGTTGGATCATTGGTAATGACCTCCTTTATCATGCTTAGCACTTGTTGGTTGGTATCTTCTGCTGTTGCCTTCCTCTTCCTACCTGACTTTACTGGAATAAATTGCTTGGTTCCATTTTGTTCTTCAGATTCGTTCTCAATTGTAGCTGATGGTTCCCTGGCCATTTCCGGCTGGCATGAGTTCCTAGACCTCACAATCGGGTAGAGCTGGTCAAACCAATTACCATAACCTTTGGAATCAGCAAATCGCTTGACTCCTGTGGCTGTTTTAATTGTGAGTGCAGCCTTCTTACACTCAGCAATACATTTCTTAAATTTGTTTCTTATTTGAGTGATGTTAAAGGAAATGTTTTCATCTCGCTCCAAAGCTCTCCTCTTCAGCTCCCTCAGGACTGCCTCATATACTTTGCTATTCTTCTGGTTTTTTACATTGACAAAGATGAGGTTCCTCTTGTAGTTCTCACTGTTGACGATGATATTAATGAGGTCATCCAAAGAGGCAGCAGACCACACTAACTTTCGCCCTGGCTTCTTATTCCCTACTTTTTTACTGTGAAACTCAGGATCATCTGTTTCTTTCTCTTCTTCTGATAGCTGGTCTAACTCGTAATCTACCTCATCATTTACTTCAGTCACAGAACTGCTAAGGAAACATAACAGTATAGATAAGTGGTTTGTTAGACATGTCATATGGAGTAATCAAAAAAACCATGAGAATATAGTATTGTACTAACTAAACCCATACTACAGTCTCTTTATGAATGAGTGCTAATTAGAAGTTGATTTTAGTATATAGATCTTATAAAGATGTTACATTACATTCGCAACTTGCAAAATATACACCTGTATTACACGGGAAAAAAATCTTACGAGCTATTTATTACCTTTTCATCATTACTGAGCTATTTATTATACAACAAAGTTTTCTTCAAGATTTTATTACAAATAAATAGAGAAGAGTGAATGCTTTTTTAAGAAAAAATATTTAAAGAAGCAAATGTAATGCTGTCAAAAGGGGTAATACGGCTGGGTATTTGCACTCTACTTTGACAATATATGGTAAAATGATGTAAAAGTCATATAATAATTGCACTCTACTACAGTGTGATGAACAAGAGGGAAGTACATGTATGTCTCCCATTAGGCATTAACAAATCATCCCAAAATGTAGTTCTATATAGTGAGTGGTACTGTAAGTGACCAAATATGATTATTAACCATTGTAGTTTAAAATATCACTTCCATGAAATGTTAATGTATCAACTTTGCACCTTTTACACATGTGTAAGTGGTATACAAAAGAGGAAAACTGGCAGTTATGCAAGTGATTTTTTTTTTTGCAATTTATATTCATTTGATAATGCAGATTATAATTTGGCAACTTTAAAAGCTCATTTGGACCTGCCTGAACTAAAAGTATCCCAATCTAAACTTAAATTTAACCTAATTATAACCATTATTATTGAAGTATACTATGATGTTGAGCTATTGTGGAGATTATCCTAGAAGAAGAAGGAAAAAAAAAAGAAATCAGAGACTTAAGTTATTGATATATGTTTACAATATTAATGTTGTCAAGCGTAACAAAACTTTCTAGATTTACACACATGTCGTTTAATCGGCTCTTGAGCACAGATATCCTTTAGATTAGTTATAGTATTTATTTTGTTTCCTTTTGGATGGTCATGTAAAATTATCTTCACTGACAATTTCATTCATTTGTTTTGATTCTCCCGACCCCAGAAGAAGTCCATGTTTAATAAGTTTCCTTGATTTATCTACATGGAAGTTTAATAAGCAAATAAATAACACGACTCGTTTTGGCAGTGCTTACCTTCCAACTTCAGGTTTGTCTTTCCTTTTCTCCTCAAAACAGACCTGACAGTACCCTACCGACTTTCCCATTGTCCAACCGGGTGTGTTTTCATCATTCTCGAATAATATACATTCACAGCAGAAGGGCATAGCGCACGATAAACAAAAATACTTCGTGCCCTTAAAGCACGAAGAGCACATATCATCCGCCATCTTGGATCTCTCAAGACCGTATCGCGCATACTCATTACCAAATACCGCCGCTTTTTAGGTCCGGGCTCACCTTATTTTAATGTATGCATTTGATTCGGCACAACAGGAGCTCGACGTTTGAATCAGTGTCGAACTTTTGCCGTGCGGCTCGACTGGCGCGGACGAGCTCAGTACTGTGTCGAACCTAATCCTGTCGTGTCGAACTTAATTGATTCATACGTCGAGCCTTTTATGTGCCAAATAGATACTATTAGGTTCGGCACATGAAAAGCGCGACGTATGAATCGGGCCTTAGGTATTAAATTAGATATTGTTCAGTTTCAAAAAACATTAAAAAATGTCATCGAAAAATGGGGAATACTTTGAATTAGTCATAAAATCCTTAGACAGGTCTGCCAAACTAGTAAGTGAAAAGTTTGACAAAAACCCAGAAAGAAGCGTAAAAATTAAAAAAAAATGTCACTTTGGTTAACAACAAAAATCGCTTCAAAGAATCTATTAAAACAATTTAATCGTATAAAAACTGGCACCATCATTTTTTTAAAAACTTTACGATAATTAATGTACAAGTTATCTTCTTATCATCATTAAAAATTGTGAAAGTACGTCGGTGGTAAAATGTTAGAACGTACCGTCACGAAGCCCTAATTTATTGTTTTTTATTTTATTTAATTTTTTGCATATGTAACAAGAAACGGAACGCTTCAATGTACTAAGTGATAATAAATGAATGAAACCTTTGTTGCTTGGGTTTGGATAACCATATTTTTTTCAACAACTCGCAACTCGCAACTATCTGACTCGCACTTTACCAAGACCCGTATAAAAAAAATTCATGTTTCGTTAAAATAATTTTTTAATTATATAAAGTTTTTTTTTGTTTCAAAATTGGACCAAGTTAAAACAGCGTAATTATACTATGACATTTGCTGGTTTCAATTTTCATCAATAAAAGCATTGAACGACATTTGAGTTTGACCATCAAGATTAATAGATGATATGTTAGTGGTAAGATAGAAGTTTGTTTCAAGGTCTTCTTGTTATTTTCCTTCACATTCATCATAAACTACTTCTGCAATGTAAGTTGTTTTGGCGGATAAATACCCTTGACGAAGGTCATCTTTGGCGGTCTAAATACCTCCTGCAACACAAGTTGGAGTGGAATTAACTTCATACTTAGAATACGCAGCTTCCGTATCTAAGTATTTTTCAAGGTTTATTGATTTAAAATGATCAATGTGTTTTTTTAAGAAATTACCACAAGTTTGTGCACAATCAAGTATTGGGTATTCACGTTGTAAATCCCAGTAGAAAGCGTAAAACATTTTTGCAACTTCGATCATTTGCTCATGTACAGTGCATGGAAAAAGATCAATAAATGAAACAACAAATGATGTTTTGTTTGAAATGAAGTGTTTTTTTAGATCTTCAAACTGCCATAACATAAAAAAGGATCTTGGACTTGGTGAATTCTTACTGACGTATAACAATTTTACAAAGCCAATCACGTAGATCATCCAGAATCCGAAATTATCTATGCGAGTAACATCTTCCATTCCAAGGCTAACAGCGTTTGAGCACCAAAAATTGGTAAAAGCATTCAACTTCATTGGGAAACAAACTCTGTTACCGTTTTCAGTGTAAATAACTGAATAGGTCTTCGCGCCTTCGTAATCAATGAGCTCTACTTCAACTTCTTTGTTTGCGCCAATGTTTACAACAACATTGTCTGGTTTTATGTCACTATGTGTAAAACCCACTTTGTGTAGTTTGTCTATAATTGCCGCAACTTTGTTCATTATGTTAATAAACAGTTCCCACTTAAATTTATCGACTGAAATTGCTCTAAAGTATTGAAAAAGCGAAGTTCCACTATACTCCATAAGGAGCAGGATGTTTCTTGACCCTTTTTCTTTGCTTATGCCAAAAATAGAAGAACAAATTTTCCCCACAGTTTCAATGACTTCAGCCCTGTCCAAGTTAAGTGAAACTAAAACTTCCACATAATCTGCACGTTTTTGAACAAAATTTTTTGGCACCAGGTGTGATGTTACTTCCGCAAATTGAACACCTTTCCGGTAAGCATTAGAACATTCACTTGTACACCTTGTTGTCAGCACGTAATTTGGGTCAAATTGTTTTAACGTTCCATCAATTTTTCGATATTTCATGACATGGTATTCAAGTAATGCATTATTTTCAAATAATGCATTATATGAAAAAATTGCCATACTAATAACACCTTTAGTTATGATCAAAAGTTTGTCAGCAAGGTCTTGCTGTTGTTCGTTCAAATTTCCCAAATTGTCCAAAATATTTTTTAACATATCATAATCAATGTTACATTTATAAAGCATTGTCAAAATTTTGAAACTAAAGTACCTGAAACGTACAAAAACCTCTTCTGACTTAAGGTTGTCAATTGTAATGGATACATTTTCATAGTTTCTATTAATGTAAACCATAATGTTAACACATAACAAGTCAAAACCGTAGTCGGCATAACTTTTGTACAATTACTGTGTTTTAATTGCTGAAATTTCTAACTTTATCCCAAGCAATTCTTCCAGAGTTTTTGCAAACGCACTTTTGCACACCAAAGCAGTAATAATATTTAGATTTTTCTTTTTTGAAGAACCAAAGCCAACTGGTACTTCTTTAGACTCATATACAGTATGCATTTTTATTACAAGAATGTTTATGATGTCTGACATGTTTGACACGGTAATAAATGTTTGCCCATTACTGTGATATTCTTCAGCTCTGTTTTTTTAAAGCTTGTATGCCAATTCTATAGCTTCTTGTGGAACAAAACATATGTCAATTGACCTAGCGGTATTAATAGCTAAAGGTGAACATATCTTTTTTTGCGAATTTTTTCTAAGTACAAGCCAATAAAAACTTATTCCGTTTAAAACTTGAAAACGACTTAGCAGCAACTCATCGTTAGATTTGAAAACCACAGTAATGTATTTTCCATTTTCACTTTCTGTCGCTTTGGCAATCAAATAGGAAGTACTCAAAGAACCAATTCTGGTACAAAATTCATTTTAGTCTTTTTAGGGTCAAACGCTACTGGGTCTAAAGTAAAAAATACCCATGGACACAAACAGTCAAAAACTGTATTCATTGAATCCAACAATGATCTGTTAATTAATAATTTAGCCAATGGTTGATTACTAGATGTTGCACCAAAAGAATAAGTACTGTTATGGCTTAACTTATTATTTACAATGTTGAACAAAACTTTTCTTGAATTTGTTAACTGGCCATACTTGTTTAACGTGTTAGTTGTGCGATTACATTTACTAACATTAAGCGTTTTTTCTGATACATTGTCATAAAGTCCTAATTTGTTTATTTCATTTTCAATTAATAACTGAGTTGCATCATCAGATGTTATTATTCTGGACATCTTTAAACCAAGATGAACGTTATTTCCAATATAATAGATATAAAAAAAACACAGACGAGTTATTATTTTTAATAAATAGTTTTTCTGATGATCCTAATGATGGCAAAATAGTATTAGAATACATGTTATCGTGCACAGACTTAAAAAAATAAAAAATAAAAAAAATAAAAAAAAAAGAAATAGAGCACTTTTTAAAAATGTTTACAGATCCAGAACTAGAGGCATATGATATACTGTCTTCAGATGAAAATTACATAATTTGCCCAAGTTGTGGTGAAAAGGCTGCATTAATTATGACTCCTACCAGAAGGTCTGCAGATGAAGCAGTCGACCCAATCATAAAATGCTTTAAATGTAATTACACTAAAATTGTAGTTAATAAGTACTAAAATACAGCAGTTAAAATGATCAAATTTACTGCTCAATCTTAAAGAAAGCACCTCGCTGGCGAAGCCAAGAAAGCCTGTTAAGAAAGAGTCGAAAAGACCCAATGTTAACAAAAAGCATAGTCACACAACACACCAAAAACAACAGATCCATATGGATGATCATTTCATTTTCTCCGCCCTTTCTGTACGCGAGATATCAATCCACTTCAATTTACAGTCATGGCAATATTATGTATTCATTTCAACCAGCCCCACCCCCCTCCCCCGATACTAATCACGACACTAATGTATAAAAAATTTGATTCAAAAATAAATTATCTTTAAACAAGGTAACTCTCCACCCCAGTCATGCCTATGCTGGGCAATTCCACGTGAGAAATTGAAATGTTTCAATAGTCAACATCAGCTTGTTTCAGCCAGATCATCTTACTCCAAAGGAATTTATTAGAAAAGGGAATATCCTAAAAAAATCTTTTAGTAATAATTTCATTTGTTGTTGACCTTTCAAGAGTTTTTGACACACAATTGGATTGAAAAGTTGATGATTTTGGTTTTAAAATTCTAACTTGTTTAGTCTTTTGCCCTCTATGTCATAATAATCGATCTATATCACTTCTTTCTTAATCCCAGACACTTATTGGAAAACAGAACGAATGTTTCAACTGATTTTCATCGCTCAGGAGACCTAAATAGACAGGTTTTGGGTGGAAGAAATGAACATTCCCAAAGATGTCATGTCCAAAACAATTTATTGTCATGTCCGCAACACAATGTTTTGCTTAGTAAATCCACAATAACAAATGATTTTTATTGGTCCTTTTAACATGAGGTATTAACGACTAATGACTAATCTTAGAGAATGTCTCATTTCCAATCAAACAATTTCCATCTGGACTTAACAGACACTTAAAACTTTAATTTGGTCTCCAAATGTCATGGAATTGCCCACTGTAGTTATGTATTCATTTGCCAATGCCTACCAACCCCGAATGCTAATCTCAACTCATGTATTTAAAAAAATGCATTCAAAAGTATATTATTTTTTAAAAGGTGACCCCAACCCCCCCCCAAAAAAAAAATTAGTAAAGATGATAAGTGCATCGAGCACTGATTTTATACATAATGTATCAAATAAGCTGACTGTTTACTCACACAAAAGTCTTTCTTGAGCTTTGGCAAAGGTGGACTCAGCAACAGGAGGCTTTTGCCTCTGAAGATTTATCGGCTTTGTAAAGTACAGTCTAACCTCTTTAAGGAATTCTTTCATGGTGGTGGGGAGGTGTTTGAAGTCTACCGCATACTTCTTGGTCTTTCCGGTGGTCAAGTGGCTTGCTTGGGAAGGGCTTGAGGGCTATAGGGCTTGGGGCAGGCAGCCGATCCATTTCTGAGGCAGCTGTTCGAGTGGTGGGGTGTACTTTAGGTGGTGCATCCTGGTCAGTGTCCTCGTATGGGCTAATAGGGCTTGGAGAAGGCAGCTGGTACATTTCTGAGATAGCTGTCTGAGTGGTGGGAAAATGCATGGCTCTTCTCGCGGTCTCGTACTGTTGTTGAAGCACGTGGAAGGATTCAGCGTTGTTCAGTCCGAGGGAATCTTCCTGGCCATCGCTTTCTTCAACGTCGCTGTCGCTGTCAGAAAATTCGTATTCTACCAGGTTCGACGGGAGCATGGTTTAAAATGTAGAGAGCTGTAGTTGAAGGAATCCAACGAAGGAGGATGAAGAAGCAATTATTTGAAGAGCAAGTTCGCCGCGAGAAGAGCCGTGCAAATGGTAGCGTCGTTTTCGGTGGTCATGGAGATGGCCAATGCCATCGCTGGATTTCTGTATGGACAGGAAGCGATATATCGAGGTGAGAAATGTCGAGCCATTTGAATGGCAAAGCCGAACGCGGCCTGAAAAAAACTGGCTTTTTCGTACTAACCTTTTGAAGATTTCTTGGCTCTTTCTCTGTCCTAAGGTGCCCTTCTCCCTCCCCTCTTTCTTCTGGCCTCTAAGTTAGAGCCAGAAGGAGAAGGGAGGGAGAAAAAGAAGTGTTTTTGAAGAGCTTCTTCTAGCCGCCGTCGGCCATTTTTCAAACTGTGTGACGTAGCACTGACCGCGCGAGACTGGTATATGTCTGAAACCACAGGGAGCCCGAAATGAACCCTTCCACAAATAGACGTCACTTCCGGTAATAGCTCTTTTTTGATGGCTTGAAGAATTCTGGAGTCTGTTTTGATCTCTTGTTTTCTGGTTTGATGTCGTGAAAATAGTCAAATACAATAGCTTGATCAGGACTCATTTTGATGTGTTTTGACTTAGCATCCACTAGTTGCCCCCCAGTCAACTCCAAAAAAGTAACGTGATTGATAGTAAGCAATAGGACTTTTGAACGCTTATTAGAAAGCAAAATTCCCAAAAGGTAAAAGAAAAATTGAAAGAAAAAAACAATCCAACAATCGATTTCGATATATGATGCAAGTACATACCACTTTGTCTAGACATGGCCGTGTTTCTGATAAGTTGCAAAAAGTAAGTAATGAGCCTCGTTTTGAGTCATAAATGCATATCGTTCTTGTAAACTTCGGTGTTATTTGAACCTTGATTACACCTTGCAAATATTATTGTTCTTTTCTTGTCACATACCATACAAATCTGAAAATGTCGATGATGACAATGATAAATGAGATGGAGGATTGTGCATTTGATGTTCAGGTAGGCTGTATTGAAGTTCTAGCTTTCTTAATTATACCACATTCAATTCTAAATATATGAGCGAGATCGAGTAAGCGAACTACTTAAAAGAACGCTTTCTATCGTAATATCTTCAAAGAAAACGAATGCTAGGAACATATGGGCATGGAATGCAATACTTTTAGAGCGAACGAATCCCATCAAAACAGAAGAAATCGTACTTGGAAGACAGAAATTTATACATTTTCAACTTACCTTCGCATTCCAAAGACATGAGCAGGAGTAAGGGGGACTCGCGGTTGAAGCCTCACATTTGCGGGGAAAACAGGCGTTTCTAGCAACGCGGCGGCACCGAGGATTCCCGCGTCTTAACGATCTCTATACCGTAAGAGGGAAATTACGCAAAATAAATGTTTAATATATGCACGAATGTAAGGAATTTACCGGTCTTTTGCATAGTTTGTCTGAACCCTAAAGTTAACATACCTAAGCCTAAAGGTTACTGGTGTTGTGGTAAGAAGATGCAAATAGAAGACGACACGTCAGCACAGTGTTACGAGTGTGGTAAGAATATTCGAAACGCCGTGCCTTGTGCTACCAGAGAGCAGTATTACGCCAACGGAGGTCGTAAGAAGACGCCATACAAAAGAATAAAATACTTCAGAGACTGGATGAGTCACATTCAAGGCCATCGGCCGGTATATTTAGACGACGATGTAAAGAAGAAAATCATAGACCATTTAGAAGAACCAACGCCACAAAGCCTACGGAAAACGCTGAAAAAATTAAGACTAGGGAAATATTACAAAGCTATTCCCTGTCTTTTGTCTGAAATTACCGGTAAGTCTATTCCCGAAGTTTCTGACTGTTTTTTTATTTCTGATGTCCGACTTTAATTTCTCGTATTTTTCCTCTTCGGTTAAGATAAGCGAGAATTCTACGTCGTCTATCTTTCTGTCACGCAAAGCCTTTGAGACAAGATCGGTAATCGTATTTACTTTAGCCCTTGACAGAGCTATTGTCGTGTCATGCTTGGATATTTTGCTTGACAACTGTTTCATAATACCCGTAGCAACAGCAGAAATAATACCACAGGCTGCCCCAACGCCGGCCAAAGGAACCCCAACAACTATTCCAGGGCCTGTAAGCGAAGTAGCAACGCCAGTGCCTGTTAATGCTACAGACATGGATCCTGTAGTTATCGCAATTTTATGTAGCGTACTCCGGGCCCTGACGTATTTCTTTCTGACGTTTTCATAGTGTTTTGCCTGTCCTTCCAAGTAAGCCAGGATTAAATTCGCTTTATTCAAGCGCACGTTTTCAGCGTTAGGACCCGTGTCCTTAGTGGTAGTGTGGTAGTTTACTTCAGGGTACAGCTGAGGCGCTGATGGTATAACATCCATTATATATACTAATGTACGACGCTTTTGGGAACGATATAGAGGAGCAGCCACATCACGACAACCGGGATTATGCTAACTGGAGAGCATTTAGGAAGATGTTTCCACATGCAGAGGCCAGTAAGTTCGAGCGTAGGCCTGACGGGATTTACTTCAACGGCTCCAGAATGTATAGCAATGCTGACTTGGAACCGAAGGTGACCATCGAACATCCTAAGCCGGTTAATTCAAAGCCTGTTACACCCAGTTGGTCAAATAAATTATTATTTAGTACCAGTACTTATCCGATACCTGCGGTTTCCTTTGACAAACACCCAAATTTGGACCTAACATTGAACATGCGGATCTCTAACAGTGATTCCTTTCAGTTAAAGGTGCGAGATATCTTCAAGGAAGTTCCTATAAATCACACCACAGCTAAGGAATCTCATGAATGGTTAAGTGGACCAAACATACTGGCCACAGCAACTGAACTTTGCCGTCTGGTGTGCTACTAGCGGTTGTGGTGTAAGTGTGAATTTGATGAAGAATTCGATATTCATGTTTCATTTTCACTTTACGGTCCGAAGAATATTTCATGAGATGGGTGTTATTGCCCTACCAGGAGATTCTGCGTTTGATCCCAGAGATAACAAATACGACTCGCCTGCCTACGATAGACTGTGTAAAGAGTTTGGAGTAGTGGGAAAGGATTTCCGATGCACTGCAGGTGCCAACAATGGTCTGGGACATATTTGGGCTTATTGGGGCATTGGAGGACATGAATTAACCAATAAGGAAGTCCATGCATTGCGGCTACAATGGAACACGGGCTATCATAAAGTATCTTACGATAGCAGCACCTTCTTCGAACCAAATGCTAAGACCTCCAAAGAAGTTAGAGACGGACCTCTGTTCAAAGACGAGGGTGGTAAATACGCAGGGGCCAATCCATTGATTATCCGCATAAACGACGACGAATACACAAAGCAGTACTTTAATTTCATACCCACAGAAGGTAAAGGGCTAACTAGAGCCGGTCTTGCCCGTTTGAACCGCAGCATAGAAGCTTACGTGTATTCTATCCTTGGAGCTCAGGTAAACACCCGATCAAGCATTATAGGAAATACTGGCGCCGCAGAAGAAACCAGAGCCGAAGCCTTGATCTTATTCGAAAGTTCAATCTTGGAGGGTGACATTAGCAAAGGCGTACAGCGTTACCAACTAGCTATACAAAATTCTAAAGCAAGGTTGGACTATGCAGTAGCCCCGGGTTGTTGGCTAATGCCCAGTAATTTATCCATGAATGCTGGTTCCGTAGTAGGATACAACAACAAACTCCAAAAGGCTACCAAAGACATGAAGTTTGGGGTGAATGACGTGAACTCTGACACTTTTAAAGGGACTCCGCACTTCGTAGAGAAGTCAAAAAAGTCACACGAAACGAAACCGCCTTTAACTATCAAAGACCATGAAAAAGAAGCCCCCGACTATGATACCCGAGGAATATGACCATAACTTACTAAAAGTCGGCATAACAGTTGCAAGTATTGGTATGAGTTATTATATATGGCGATGAACAACCCCTACATGTCTGGAGTAGATTGCGTTTACACGGCTTACGAAGGTGAGAAAAAATACACCCAAGCATCTTGGGTCGATGTCACAGGAATGTCTGTGGATTTGAACTATTCAGGAAAGAAGTTAATCCTTTGTAGCATTTGCATTGGTACGGATAGTCACGCCAATGTCGGCTTTAGGTTCCTGGATGAGAATAATGTACTGCAGCCCATGCGTGCTAAGACAAACAACAGGGAGCCTACGCATTTTTCCGTAGAGCCCAACCCCCAAAGCGCTGAAAACCAATCGGTTTGGACTTTTCATATGGTTGCTGATTGCCATGGGAAGGTAAAGCTGCAAATACGCGTAGATGACACCGGGAGCGTTTGCGTAAATAGCATACACGATCAGAGAGATCAGCCTTATAATCATGCGACCATTAGCACCCTTACGGTGGTTAGTATATGAACCCACATACGAAGCAAGAGGGAGTTTCCCATTACTTAGAAGACGCTAACTTTTGGGGGGATGCATGGCAAGATACCCAGCTGCAGACTCACGTGGGCGGCTTAGGTCTAGTAATGTGCACTGTTAGCATTAGCGGTTGGAATAGTTGTAATATAGGTTTTAGGCTGGTCGACGAAACCAACACCCCATTACCGCCTTACAGGAAAAAAATAAACAGCAGGCATTCAGCTCACTTTTCATTTGAGCCTGTACCAAAGAGCCGAGAGAACTTAACGTCGGTAACTTTTCATATGATAGTCAATTGCCAACGCGTAAAGTTGCAAGTTCGCCCAAGTGACTCCCGCACAGTTGCAGGGCAAAAATACATGGGCTTAGTTGGAATTAACAGTAATCATACTGCCGTGGATGTTCCTGTGGATACTATTTGGAATCATAAGACCATTTCTACTATGACCGCCTTACCTTTAATACCAAATTATCAAGGCGGGGCAAACACCGTCTTTACTTATCCCCAGTCGAGGATGCCTCGAATACCCGATAAGCCTCCAGTAATACATAAAGACAAGGTTACACCTTCATCTTCTTCAGGAGTACCACGCCGATAGCGACAACTAAGATCCAAATGTTGTTACCCACGAACTTTAACAGTTCTCCACCAGCCCTAAGTGTCAAACCAATTACAGAACCCAGCAGCCCTGGTAAAGCGGCTGCCATCTTTTTTCCTAAGTTCGTTAGTCCTTTACCTACTGCCTTTACACCTGCGCCCGTAGCCTTAAGGGAGCTAAGGATCACTCCTACTACGCTTGAAATGGCGACCGCAAATGCCAGTGGAATACCATATTTTACCAAAGCTCTTTTTATTTTTTCCTTGGTGGTAAGCCCCAACTCCCTTTCTAGGTTTTCCTTTTGCGCTCGTAATTCCGCAAGGCGCACCTCGAGGGCTTCTAATTCCCTTTGGGCGGCCTCCCTTTCCTCTTCGGGGTGAGTTTGGTCATTGATTACCTCCCGCTGTCGTTCTATTTCATATCCCATATCTTCGATGGTTTGTTCAAGTTCCTGTATTTGCAGGTTTTTTCTGCTAATTGCCCTATGATGCGCCTTTCCCTGGCATGACTTTCCAAAACTTCTTCTCCCATGCGCGTTAGCTGCGCGTCCTTTCCTGCCAATTGACTCATAGCATTTCGAAACTCCTTCACGGCAGTGGTTTTTTCGTTCAGTAGCTTAGATAACCGCTGTCGATAGTCCTTGATTTCATCAGCATGACTCTTAAGGGTATCTTAGCTTTCATGAATTCGCTTTCCAATTTCTCAGTTCTTTCTCTGAGGGCTTGGTTTTCCTCTGTGAGGCCCTCCAGGGACCCCAGACTGCTGCCTAAGTTCCATTTCCCTTAATTCAGAATTCAGCCTGGTGATTTCATCATCCCTCGTTTGAAGTGACGCCGTCAAGTCCTCAACCGTTCCCTTCATCTGCAACCTTTCATTCGACGTCTGCGCAACCGCAGTCATAAACCTTTGGGCGTTAGCAGCCAATTCCTCCCTAGCCTCCTGGTCTAACGCGGTTAAGTTGGGCTCTCCCAATGCCTTCCTAAGGGTTGGAGGAATATTTTTATCTGCGTAGTATTTACCATTTATGTCCCTGATGACATATGGATGAGCATTAGACCTATTTAACCTTGCTACTATGACTTCCCTACCCCATTCGTTATCCGCGTTGAACATTACTTGGACTTTGTCTGGGTCCCACTTTGGGAATTCTTCCTTAATCCTATCAAAGTCGTCCGGTTCTTCTTCAATGGATTCGTTCATTTGTTCCTCGATCCTGCTAAGCCATGCAGCGTCGGGGGATTCAGGAACGTTGGTGTCTGGTTTGGCGATTCTTTAATTAGGCGGTTTCATCATCGTTTTACTGCCATAATCGATGTTATCGAGCTTCAGGTATTCTGGTACGACCTTACCTGGGTTCTTAAAGCGATACTTATCTAAGAAAGCGCGCCACGCAGCACGAGCGTTCCTGCCAAACCGGCTCACCATGTTATCCCGAAATACCCTAGGGTCGGTGCTTTGGGGGAGTAAGGATTCATATTCTTCATCGTTAATGTCAACTTGTCCTTCTACGGTAAGGGGGTCAAAGTCGGTACCTTCTACCTCCATTATATATGATAAGCTCAAAGTTAAATCCCAACGTATTACCTAAGCAGGTTGGCGGACTGAAAGCAGAACGCACCTTTCACCGGGTCACATTTACTCCTTCTAGCGCCAAACCAGGGGAGACGCTGTATGTAGGCGTACCTCGTCTAACGGATAACTTAGTATTGGTTCCTGGAACGTTAGCGTTAAGGTTCGACTTAGCAATACAACCAAGTACGAAAATAGAAACTTACACAGTAAACAACGTAGGTCGCAACTTGGTGTCTAAGATGAGAATTAAGTTCGCAGGGGAATCCTTGTTAGATTTGAACAGGTACGACCTGTACACCACGTACAAAGACGTATGGTTGACCGCGTTTGACCGTGCACAAAGGATAGGACAAGGAATCGGAAGCGTTATCCTAAGGAAATTGCGAAGTGATACTAAGACAGCACCTACGGACTCCGGGGCAGCAACCGCAGTAGCAGACGCTACCAGAGTAAGAACGGCTTATGGCAGCAAGTACGTCATTCCCTTAGACTTCGAAGTAATAACAAACCACGGTGTGTATTACCCCAGGCAATTGTCCGAACTGCAGTTTGAAGTAACGTTAGCAGACACTACCAACATCCTAGAAATGGACACAGCACAGGCGGCACTTACTGGTAGTATTCATCCTTATTCTATCACCAATTTAGAATTACAGTACGAGACTGTATATTCTGAGGAGTTGGCCCGAAGCGCAGGCATGGAATACAGCTCCGGCAAGGCATTCCTTTACGACCACGTTGTGATGTACAAGACGTTTAGCTTCCTGGACAAGACGTACGAGGTTATCAACCAAAGCATTAACCTCCCCCGAAGAAGTCTCACGGGGTTGATGTTGGTGTTTGCTAAGCCCTACGGAGCCGGCAAGCGCGACTCCGAGGCCTTCCATAACCCCAACATTACTAACGTGGGGGTAAATATCAACGGAGTACCTAACAAAGTCTACTCCCAGGGGATAAAGCCCGCAGATACGTATAGGGAGGCAATGAGAAAGTTTGGCGACCAGGTGTCTCCTGAGGAATTCTTCAAAGACAAGTACGCGCTGTGGATCGATATGCGCATCACCAACGATGAGAGTATGCATGGTCAGGGTCTGCGGTTGGTAAATACGCAGGATGGTATAACATTGGAGATCAAACGCACCAAGAACACCAGTGCAAGTGATGCGTATAAGATAAACTGCTACATCTTCGTAGTTAGTGACGCGCAACTGAGTGTAGAAATGAACCAACTAAAAAGTGTTGCATATTAAAATATTTAATTAATATACCATGCTTCGGGTATTCGAAAACGACGATAACGAACTGCAATGCATAGTGCAAGGCGACAAGCTGTACTTTAAAGCGAAGTCCGAGGCGTTGGCGTTGGGTTACGTAAATTCCAGAAAAGCGGCGTCCGACCACGTATCAGAGGAAAATAAGGTACTCCTCAGGTCTTTAAAGGGTGTAACTCAGCGTGACACCCTTAACGCACAGCCCAATGCCGTGTATTTGACGGAGGAAGGTTTTTACGAATTGATATTCGGATCTGAAAAGGTTGAGGCTAAAAAGTTCAGGAAATGGGTGTTAGGTGACGTCCTTCCCACGCTAAGGAAGACTGGCAAGTATGAAATAGAGCGGCGCTTTGACGGCCCTAATAAGTTGGTATTTAAGATCGAAAACGAATTCGACCTGCATAAAAAGGTGGTGGACTACATCCGCAGATTCTACCCCCAAATGCTCGTGACCCCTGGTCTAGGTGAACTGCAGGACTCCGATGGCAAACGCACAAAGTGCTGGCAGAAGGGTTACCAACGCGGTCAGCCCGATTGCTCATCTTAAATGCACACGTGCAATACCGTGGTTTCGGCGTCGAGCTGAAGACTCCAAAAGGCAACGGGGTATTATCTGGGGATCAACGTCTACTATTGGAAAGGTATGAGCAGAATGGTTACAAGGTGTTAGTGAGTAAGGACTACGACGATATCTGCAGGGCCATCACGGAGTATGCACGAGGCATTCGCCTACCTTGCGCATATTGCTGTAAGAAGTTCAAGGCCGCGGACACTTTAAAGACGCACTTAAAGATATTCCATAGGATATATGGACCAGAACAAATTTAATGAGCTAAAGTTCATCCAGACGCACTGGAAGGATTTGGTGGTGGGGGAAATCTATGAGGTAAAGAATTACGTGGTCTTCGAAGACATCGACCGTCTGCGTTTGGTTTTAAAGAATAAAAAAAGGACATACACCCTTTGGGCGCCCGATAGAATAAGGTACGCCATTGAAGGGCAGGATGTTACCCATGTTATGAGTCATGGTAAGAAGGATGGTAGGTGGGCATTTGACGTAGTTACGTATGAGCCTGAGTCTCCTCTGCATTCGTAAGGACGTCTAGTAGAGTTCTGTGCGCCTTTGGGTCAGCTGAGCACCAATGTCCCACAAATGATTCTTTAAGAAATGCACTGCCGCAATGAAGGCAGCTGTATTTTTTACGCGGTTTTGGGGTCATACATTCTGCGGTGGGTTCGCACGTAATACAGTCTATATATACCAATGCTGATAAGTAAACCCCCAAGGAATGCTGCTGCCTATCATATATTTAAAAAGTGTCCTCATAATGTTGAGGATAAGGTTAAATATTGGTTAAATGACCAGGAAAACCATCTAAAAAGTGTCCTCATAATGTTGAGGATAAGGTTAAATATTTGTTAAGCAGTTAAAGATGTGCTCCTCTTCTCTGACACATGCAAACTGCTCACACACTCCTCTCCAGTATTCCCTGTTAGTCCATGGAACACCTTCAGCATGATCAAAAGAAGGAAATGCGTGGTTTATCTTCCTATGGTAGTCTATCCTATTCCTTAGGTAATCATCTTTATGTTTGCAGCGACTGATAAGATCACCGCATTGGTAACAATCCACTCCTTCTAGAATGTACTTCTTTGAAAGACATCGGTATGTTTCCTCATGTTTATTCCTATGCGTTTGTAAACGCTGACGACTACTAAGTATCTTATTACAGAAACTACACTGTCTTACTTTACAGCAAACCCCTCTCTTAAGGTGTTGCTGCATTGAGGTATTGAATTCCTTATTACAGTCCTTACAACCCTACAAACGCGTCTTTCTTGATGTTGCTGCATCTTTTGAACAGTACTGAATTCCTTACCACAATCCTCACAAACCTTACTAACAGGCTTCTTTGTACAAACACCGCGATAAACGTGGTATTGCAGCTTTTGTTTGGTACTAAACACCCTCTTACACACCAAGCAGTCCATATATACTTAACGGTATTTTAGCCTCCATTTAACATCCTTTAACCAAAAGATAACCTTATCCTCAACATTCTATGAGGGGTTTTTGAAATAGTTTCCTGGTTATTTAACCAAATGTTAACCATATCTTCAACATTATGAGGACACTTTTGAAATAGTTTCCATACCCATTTAACCAATATTTAACCTTATCCTCAACATTATGGGACAACTACAGCAATCTAAATGACTTTCCAACTCGCTTTGGCTTTCAAACACTTGTCCGCAGTCCACACAAACGTAATCCATATACTTACAGTGGATACTTCATAAAGTCCTTAACGGACTCCTTAGCCCACGTTGCCATCGTTACTAGCGCACCAAACCTTTCCGCGCGCTTCAGACCGCACATTTCATCGTACAACTCCTGTATTTGTTCCTTTAGACGGTCTATTTCCTCTCTTTGCATTTCGACCGTCCTTTCCAGATCCGACTTCTCTTTGACGATATTAACGATTCTCTGCACCGCTTCCACTGGCTCCATATATATGAACCCAGATCACATGCCTTGTAATGCTCTGATAGTAGGACCCACCGGCTGTGGAAAGACGCAGTTCGTAGTAGAGCAGCTATTAGGACCCTTTAGATACCAATTTGACTACATAGTACTACTTTGCCCTACCTACGTGAATAACCGCACCTGGGAAGGTATAGGCGTGAAAGATGACGACTTCTTTGTGGATATCTTAGACCCTAACGAGTTATCCAACCACCTAAAGTTCTGGCATCGGCAATTCCCTAAAGACACGCAAACCTTACTCATACTGGATGACATCGCCTGCGGGGACGACCGTAAAAAAGACGCACTTCCGAGTTGGTGAAGCTTGCCTTTAGCGGCAAGCAGACTTGACAATATTAGCGTTTGGTTGCTCTCGCCAGCAGCTTTACCAGGCGTCTCCAAGCCTTTTAGGGAAAAAGGGACCAAATACATAGGATATTCTGTGTCGTTTCTACCCCACCACAGGTGAAGTCTGATCTGGCTAAACATCGCCATCTGTGTCTCTGACGTATGGCTCGTGCTGTGTGATAGGGTGTATGAGATTATCCCATAAGCAGAAAAGTTTCCGCTGATATCATGCAGCACTTTAAAGCTGACACACCAAACATTCCTACAAAAGTGATCTTTTGTGTCTTT
The DNA here is from genome assembly GCA_011057435.1 of Actinia equina. Lineage (NCBI taxonomy): Eukaryota > Metazoa > Cnidaria > Anthozoa > Actiniaria > Actiniidae > Actinia > Actinia equina. Next base: position 638 of record WHPX01001069.1, on the reverse strand, counting down.
GAGGGTTTCACGTATATTATCCATTAAAATATAATGTGAGATGAGAAGTTGTTAGAAATGGAGATCGTTAAAGCGTCCCAACACAGTTAGACGAACGTAACTCTTAAATGAGCAACCTTAAATCCCTGTGTCTTGGGGAAGTGATAGGATAAATGATATGGCAAAGCGTATAGCTGCGGAAACGCATCAGCATGACGCAATAGTAAAGAAGTTGTCTGAAGAGGAACGTCAAACAAAAGAGTTCCATAAGAAGCGTACCAGAGGCAGCCACTTGAACAACTAGTACGAACTCACGGAGACGCTCGTTAGGCATGACTCCGACTTCTCAATACGAAGCCTTGCCACAAATGCTGGGGACCTTGGGACGCTGCCCATAGACGGACGTGGATCAACTGCCGCAAGGACTAAGTGGAGGACATGTCAGCATTGTCAGAACTTTTAAGACAACCTGTGGGTGGGTTGAATTTGAAGGCCGTGTAAAATGTTGAATGGCACTAGTTGCTGCCTGGAGATTACCCACCCACCCCCCCCCCACGTAAGTGCTATAGATAGTCGGACTTGAAGAGTGGGTGGAGGTAATGGTGTCCTTGGAAGCGACTACAGATAAGATAAAAACAAGGTCGAGGATATCTTCAGGG